>SJYC01137608.1:0-14192 GCA_006408675.1 Madoqua kirkii | reverse complement strand
GCCTCATAACCCCCCCCCAACCCCCACCCAAGGTGACTCATCCGGAAAGGGTCAAATGAGAACTGGAGGGGAAGAAAGGTATTTCCAAAGATGCAAGCACAGAATGTTCAAGGTGCTCGGCTTCCAGAGCCCAGAGCAGCAATAACAACTCTATTCAGAACAGAATCCCTGAATTTAAGGATTAACAACCCTCATGAGTTACCACCAATTGTAAATGCACTGGTACTAAAACAATATATTCTGAAATCAGTCCAGAAATTAAAAGACGCTTACTCCTTGGAAGGAAAGTTATGACCAACCTAGATAGCATATTGAAAAGCAGAGACATTACTTTGCCAACAAATGCCCATCTATTCAAGGCTATGGTTTTTCCAGTGGTCATGTATGGATGTGAGAGGTGGACTGTGAAGAGAGCTGAGCGCTGAAGAATTGATGCTTTTGAACTGTGGTGTTGAAGAAGACTCTTGAGAGTCCCTTGGACTGCAAGGAGATCCAACCAGTCCATTCTAAAGGAGATCGGTTCTGGGTGTTCTTTGGAAGGAATGATACTAAAGCTGAAACTCCAGTACTTTGGCCACCTCATGAGAAGAGTTGACTCACTGGAAAAGACTCTGATGCTGGGAGGGATTTGGGGGCAGCAGGAGAAGGGGATGACTGAGGATGAGATGGCTGGATGGCATCACTGATTTGATGGACGTGAATTTGAGTGAACTCCGGGAGTTGGTGATGGACAGGGAGGCCTGGCATGCTGCGATTCATGGGGTTGCAGAGAGTCGGACTGAACTGAACTGAGAGAGATGCATCTGGCTTCCATTTTATCCCACCCTTTACTAGCTATGTGATCTCAGAAAAGCCTTACTTCCCTTAAACCTCAATTTCTTCATCTAATAGGACTATATTACCCAGCTTGTAAAGGAAAGTGTCATCAACGTGGGCAAAAATGTGTATTGAGTGTCCACATCAGGTACTTCATGAAAAACAGGTGTTCAAGGAGTTTTTCGTTTGTTTGTTGAAGGATCAAGTTCAGAGTCCACATAAAAGGTAGGCTATAACAAGTTTTCCAACACCTCATCTAGGCTTTCCCACCTGCTGACCTGCCTCCACTGTCTGGCCGTATTTCATTCACTCTGTGTGTCTTTCTTGTGGCTGCTCACCACTTCTTTCCTTTTCCAACCTAATTCTCAAGGAATCCACTAAACAGGCTGCTTTGACTTCTGTGTGGCTCTGAGTTCCCATCTCACCCTCTGCCCTCGAGTCAGTGTATCTCTGCATAAACAGCAGAGTTTGCAAGCATTACATAAGCAGGCTTGGGTGTAGGAGTCTAAAAATAAACCAAAAGATTTCAATTTAATATAGATGAAAAGGAGTCGATGAGGTAAAGATTATATTCACCAGAATCTTAGAGTGGAACAATCTTTTTTTTTTTTTTTAAGGAAGAAATTTGAGTCAATTGGAGCTGAAACACTCCAGACACCAAATAACTTCCTAACTCATTCTTCTGTACCATTTCCAAAGAAAATGAACTTTTTCAATACTTTCTGCTGTTTTTGTTGTTAACACAAGTATTCCATCTGGATGATTATGAAAAAGAAAGACTATTAAGAAAAGCTAACCAAGAAAGCCAAACAGAACATACAAATAGTGGGTGAGAATAAAGGTTTTTGTTGTTGTTGTTGTTCAGGCCCTAAGTTGAGTCCAACTCTTTGCAAACCCCTGGACTGTAGCCCATCAGATTCCTCTGTCCATGGGATTTCTAGGCAAAAATACGGGAGTGGGTTGCCATTTCCTTCCTCAGAGGATCTTCCCGACCCTGGGAATTGAATCCATGTCTCCTGCTTAGCAGACACTGAGCCACCTGGGAAGCCCAGAATAAAAGTTATTCTCGATAGTACCTCTGTAACTTAATTTTTTAACTGATGACAAAAGGTTATTTGTGGTACAATTTAATTTCTAAAACTCCAGAGAAAATTTTAATGAATGTGGTGGATTTCTTATTTATGTAACAAAAAAGACATTTCATCTTTTATGTGGAACAAAATTCCAGCCCAAATAGAGGTAAAAATATTAAGAAGTGACTAATAGAATCAACGGAAGTCTGGAAAAAGTGGCGACTTTCCTGTGTTGTTTTTTTAAAGGGAGTAAGGAGAGCACGTTAATATATCCCAGGCCTTCCCATCACCATGGTTACTCTATTGTGCTCAGTCTCTAAGTCACATCCAACCCTTTGTGACCCCATGGATGGTAGCCCACTGTCCATGGGATTTCCCAGGCAAGAACACTGGAGCGGGTTGATTACTTTACAAGGAAACCAAAATTCTGTATACAATTAACTGGATCTCAGTAAATGGCCCTAAAAACCTTTCATGTTTTACAGTTTAATTTTGGTATCATCTATCTGCCATCTTCCAAGTCTTAAAACTATCCATAAATTCTAGTCTGCAAAACTAAGAGCAGGATCAGTTTGTTTTCCTAGGAATGAATGAGATTTCCACAGCACTCAGTTCATTTACCGGCCGGCACTTTCGAGTTACCTTTTCAGTTTTTGTGTTTTCAGAGCCTCACTCCCCATTTTCTCTATTTGACAAATATTTATTTAAGTATTCTGCTGAACTAGTCACTCTGCCTCTTGGGTATTGTGACCAAAACTGATGTAAGCAAATTCATAAAGGTTATTATCACTTAACACTTAAATTTGCCCCTAAGCCTGTCTTGGAAACTCTTTTGATAATCTTTATGTCTGTCTCCCATGACATGAGCCTTGAATCAAAATACTCTGTAGAACCTGTCAGTCAGTTCAGTTGCTCAGTCATGTCCAGCTCTTTGTGACCCCATGGACTGGCCAGGCTTCCCTGTCCATCACCAACTCTCAGAGCTTGCACAAACTCATGTCCATCGAGTTGGTGATGCCATCCAACTATCCCATCCTCTGTTGTCCCCTTCTCCTCCTGCCTTCAATCTTTCCCAGCATCAGGGTCTTTTCCAGTGAGTCAGTTCTCCACATCAAGTGGCCAAAGGATTGGAGTTTCACCTTCAGCATCTGTCCTTCCAATGAATATTCAGGACTGATCTCCTTTAGGATGGACTGGTTGGATCTCCTTGCAGTCCAAGAGACTCTCAAGAGTCTTCTCCAACACCACAGTTCAAAAGCATCAATTCTTCGGTGCTCAGCCTTCTTCACAGTCCAACTCTCACATCCATACATGACTACTGGAAAAACCATTTATAACCTTTACAAGCCCTAAAAGAGACTGATGTTATCAACTAGTGAAATTTTGGTTTTCTTAACTTTTCCTTAATCTATCACAACTCAGAAATACTTGGAGAAGCCAAAACTTCCAGTGATTTAAAAGACAGTAGGGAAAGACACAACCATAGAAATGGAAATATATTACTAAACAACTGGTAACTTAACAAAATAACTAGAGATAATAAAAGTAGGTACTTCTGGGAATGAATGCTAAGTGGTTTTTCTTTTCTTTCTTTGACTATGTGATCTTAGTTCCACAACAGGGACTGGATGTGGGCCCTCCCCATTGAAAGTGCAGGGTTCTAACCACTAGACCATCAGAGAATTCCCCCAATTTTTCTTTACATGTTTCACTACTTACAGATTTCTATAGTGATCATGAGGTGTTCTTACCAGAAAGAAAATGCACGGTTTGGAGAAAATCTCCTTTGATGGCACTCAAAACACAAGTTCTATCTTAATGTCTTCATCTGAAACTTATAAAACAGAGACAACAGCCAACCTAGCTAAAACGGTGACACTCTCAACACTTCTGTCATTTGCTATGCTTTCCCCTCAGAATGGTAATATTTTCTCAGATCATATATAACCGTATTTTAAAAGGCTGATCATATTTAAAAATAAGATCATGCCTTCACTTCATGGCAAAGATGGGGAAAGAATGGAAATACTGAGAGACTTTATTTTCTTGGGTTCCAAACTCACTGCAGATGGTGACTACAGTTATGAAATTAAAAGATGCTTGGTCTTTGGAAGAAAAGCTATGACAAGCCTAGACAGCCTATTAAAAAGCACAGACATCACTCTGCTAACAAAAGTGTGTACAGTCAAAACTATGAATTTTTTTAGTAGTAATGTATGGATGTGAGAGTTGAATAATAAAAATGGCTGTGCGCCAAAGAATTGATGCCTTCGAACTGTGGTGCTGGAGAAGACTCTTGAAAGTCCCTCGGAATGTAAGGACATAAAACCAGTCAATTCTAAAGGAAATAACCCTGGATGTTCATTAGAAGGATGGATGCTGAAGCTGAAGCCCCAATACTCTGGACACCTGATGCGAAGAACTGACTAGAAAAGACCCTGATGCTGAGAAAGACTGAAGACAAAAGGAGAAAGGGACGACGGAGGATGAGACAATTGGATGGCATCACCGACTCAGTGGGCATGAGTTTGAGCAAGCTCCAAGAGTTGGTGATGGACAGGGAAGCCTGGTGTGCCATGGAGTCACAAAGAGTCGGACACAACAAAATGCAAGAAATGTAGAGAAAGTTAATTCCTCCAGCAAGTACACTGTGCAGAAAAAACATACTATTAACAGATTGGTATTATCTTTCAGGATTTAGGAGATATCAGCATAAGCATCTCCATGTAAATAGGAAAAAGAAAATACAAATACGTCTTGGTATAGCCCATCTTCTAGATCTTAGACATCTTTCCACATCAACAGACAATCCTAATTTTACTAGTTTAAAGGTTATATAATATTACATTCTATGTCACCATGATTCTTCAACCAATCTTTTATTATTTTTTGATGTGAATCATTTTTAAAATCTTTATTAAATTTGTAACAATACTGCTTCTGTTTTATGTTTTGGTTTTTTTGGTCGAGAGGCATGTGAGATCTTAGCTGCCCAACCAAGGATCAAACCCATACTGTTGCACTGGAAGGCAAAGCCTTAACCACTGGCATGAATGCCAAGAAGTCCCCAACCAATCCCTTATTAATAAATATATATGCTGTTACCATTCCAGCATAAGAAATAAGAAATAAAATTTTGCTGTTGTGTAGTCACTAAGTCATGTCTGACCCTTTTATAACAGCATGGACCCACAAAGCTCCTCTGTTCATGGGATTTTCCAGCCAAAAAAATGAGTGAGTTGCCATTTCCCGCTCCAGGGAATTTTGCCAACCCAGGAATCGGACTCAGGTTATCAATCCAGGTTTTCTGCATCTCCTGCATTGCAAATAGATACTTTACCCGCTGAGCCACCTGAGAAGCACAAGAAATAAAATCACTGTATATATATCTGACCAAAATGTATATATGCATATGTGTGTGTATATCAGCAATGAACCTACTTGAGAAGGTTTTTGCTGTGACAGTGTAGCAGATCCCCTTCGATCCTAAATGGTTAAAATACCTAAGAAGTCTTGTTCTCCTTAAGAAAATGAGAAATGAAAACAAACAGCTTCCGTGAGAAAATATAATGACCACGACCAAAACAGTAAGTGGCAGCCCTTGCTTCTGACTTCTTCAAGAAAAACACGTAGCATTTCAGAAACAATTACAACTTTCATCTATTACTTTCCAGATTTCCAAAAGCTTCCAAAAGGAAGATGATGCCTCACCAATTCTCTTTCCCCAGTCAAATGCCTCTGGCAAGAACCAAGCAGAAGCAAGAGACAAAGGGGAGAGACCCTGCATTTAACAAACTGGTTAAATATTTAACAAGCCAGTCACTTGACAATAAGTAGGGGTGTTAAAAGCATGTCTCTCTGGGCTATACTTTAAATAATATTTTCTTTACACATTTCCTGTTTTTCATATTTTCTATAGTACTCATGAGGTGTCCTTATTAGAAAGCACTTTTAAGCTATACATTACAATTATCTGAAGGTGCTTTTTTAAAGATATTGTTGCCCGGGTCCCTCTCCAGATCAGTTAAATCAAAATCCTTGGGGTTAGGGCCCAAGTATCAATTACAAAGCAAATATTTATTATAATAAATGCATGGAGATAAGGGCACAAAGTTTACACATCCAGGTCAAGAAAAACAGCATTCTAACCTCTCCTTCCAGTCACTGTCTCGTCCCTCCTTCCCAGAGGTAACTGTGATCCTCACTTCTAAAACCACAGATGGGCTCTTTTGGAAATTTAATTAAACAGACCCATACGGCATGAATTCTTTTATGTCTAGCTTTTTAAAAATCAACATTTTATTTGTGAGATTCGTCCCAGTTGCTGTAGTAACCAGTATTCACTCACTTCCATTGTTGTATACTTCATGAAATAAATGTACCGTAATGTATTTATCTATGCTGTTAATGAACATTTCAATTATTTCTAGTTTGGAGTAATTATAAATCCATTTAGGCATTCTGGTATGTATCTTTTGGTGTACATGTACACATTTCTACTAGGAGAACCTATGAGTAGAATTATCAGGTTACAGGGTTTACTTATGTTCAATCTTAGTAGGTACTCTTCGAGTTATCCAGCATCGTTTTGCCAATTTTGACCCCTATCAATCTGTGAGAGAGTATTTCAGTAATCCAAGATGCTCACCAACACTTGGTAAGAATAGGTTTTTTACTTATTGGCTATTTAAATATCGTCTCCGTGAAAGGGTCTTGTTTGGTCCCTCAGTTGTGTCCAACTCTGTGACCTCATTGACTGTAGCCCACCAGGCTCCTTTGTCCGTGGGATTCCCAGATAAGAATACTGGAGTAGGTTGCCATTTTCTTCTCCAATGAAAGAGTCTATTCAAGCCTTTTGCCCATGTGAAAAACCGGATCAGCTGTCCTTACTGAATTTTAGGAACTCTGTAGGCATCACTGGATATGAGTATTCTGTGAGATATGTGGCAAATATCTTCTCCACTGTTACCTTGAGATGAACAGAAGTTTTTGTTTTAATGTAGTCCCATTTCTCAGGTTTTTCCTTTATTATTTTAAAGAATTATCTGCCAACATAATTCAAGATCATAAAGATACATTCCCCATGTTAACATCTAGAACTTTGTTCTACCTTTCACATTGAAGTCTAAAATCAACCTGAAACTGATTTTTACATAGGGTGTGAGGCTAGAGTCAAGGTTCATTTCCCATAGGAATATCCTGCTGAGACAGGCTTTGTTGAAAGTAGTTTTCCTACTGCTCAGAAATTCCACTTCTGACATAGGTCAAGTGACAAGGTGAGGGTTTCTGAACTCTTAACTTTGTACCATTGGTCTATTTGCCTATCCTAACATCAATATCACAGTCTTAATTTCTGCCCCAAATTTGTTCTTCCTCTTCAAGACTGTCTTGACTATTTTTGTCCCTTTTTCATTTCCACATAAATGTTAGAAAGCAACTTGTCAATTTTCACAAAACAAAAATCTGTAGAAATTTGATTGGGATGGCACTGAAGGTATTAATTTAGGAAGAAATATTATCTTTATAATGCAGGATTCTTCTGTGATTTTGAGATATCCCTCTATTAAGTTTCTTAATTTATCTCAAGAACATTGTATAGTTTTCTGTGTAGAGACTGTTCCATATTCTATTATAATCATCTCTAAATATTTAATGTTTCTTGATGGTATTATAAACTTGCTTTTTATTTTATATTTCAATTTCTAGTTCTCTCATCAACATGCCTTTTTTTCAAGGCCCTCTAGGTGATTCTAATGTTCTGCCAGGTGTGAGAACTCCTAACACAATGCTTGATGAATTAGGGAAGGATATTATATTTTTTCCTATCCGTGGTTACCTTTAACTTCTGTGTGAAAATTCGTTGGCAGCATTACATAGGCAATCCAAGAGCCATTTCACAACTTTTATAGAAGGTTGCATGTTAAACAAGCCAGTTATGGTTTGAGCCCTGACTTGCAGGGCTTTGTCATATTTGACGTTCCAGGGCCTCAAACAGTCCCAGGCAACTGACTGGCACATGATAAGTGTCTGGTAAATGATGACTGAATTTCGTGACCTTGGGCAAGTAATTATTTCCTCTGGACCTCAGTTCCCTTGTGGTAAAATGCAGGCAACTGTACTCCATACATCAAATGGCTGTTAAAAGTATCAAATGGGAAAAATATTTGTAAACTACCTAATACTGCACAACAAAACATCACCATTAACTTCCATTAGCTTTCCAGTGTTTCAGAGGTTCATGTAGTTACCAAGAAAAAAAAATATGCAGGCAGTCAGTATGGTTCTGTTACAAATACACTAGTGAAAAGAAGAGGTCTAACATGGATAAATGCCCAGCACAATATAAACAGCATTGAGAAAGTGACTTTCACAGAGTGACAGGGAAAAACACTGAAAGTCAAGACATCTTTAACAACCCCGCCTGGCAGAAACTGCATTCAATCACTACTCATAAAAACATATATGGCAAAAGAAGACACGCATACAAAACACATCCTGAAGAGGTTAACCGGTACTCAACTGCACCTCAAAGTCATCTGGAAAAGGATGCATCAGAAACATTTTATGAGGGATATTTAGGTCTTATGACTTGGGGGTGGGTGGGAAAGACAGCACATCAAAGGATGTTACAGGGCAAATGGCTCCCAGGAGACAGAGCACTCGGGTTGGAGCTCTTCTCTAAAAAGCAGTACCTCTGCCTTTTCTGCCAAAAAGACTTTTTGCCATCTAACCCACAGCAGGGGATCCTTTTCTATTTTCATAGTCTTCCTCCATTCCTACCCAGAGTCATTTTTTCTTTTCAGTATGTGTGTGTGGGAAAAAAAAATTGTATTGTGTGTGCTTAGTGGCTCAATCATGTCTGACTTTGCAACCCTATGGACTGCAGCCCACCAGGCTCCTCTGTCCATGGGATTTCCCAGAACAGAATACTGGAGTGGCTTGCCATTTCCTCTTCCAGGGGATCTTCCTGACCCAGGGATTGAACTCACGTGCCCTGCATTGCAGGTGGATTCTTTACCACTGAGCCACCTGGGAATGCCTTCTTTCCAATAATACCATTCTAAAAGGAGCTGCCTAATCCCAATATTTTCCTTTTCTTTCTCAATCAGAACCTAAATGTGCAACCTTAACATTTTCCAACTCTTCCTTTTTTACTATTTTACTAAAACATATCTCTTTACGTTTGTGCTTTAACACAACAAATTGTAGGAGAGATCTGTCAACACTTCATAATTCTCTTTAGATGGAGTATTAAAAATAGTTCAGCCACTTGAGCTGGCTGGCATTCAACTGCCCTCCCAATTTCTCACTGATACCTTCTTATGAATTTTCATTAGCCTTAAAAGATGAAAAGAAACACAAACATATACAAACTTTTGAGAGAAAGAGAACACTTGCAACTAACTACACAAGTGGCTTGCAAGGCATCTGAGAAGGTTCAAAGGGCACGATGAAGGCAGGATGCTAAACTCCAATTACTGGGTAAGTTTCATGTGAGTTACTAGATATGAACCTGAAATAATACTGAATTAAAGGTGTTAAGGGCAGCAGGGAACCAGGACTCCAAAAGAAGGGAAAACTGTTTAGATGTATGATTCATCTCCTGTGCCCTACTGGTCACCATCCTCAGACATTCTAGAAACTCAATCTGCCACCTTTAAAATTTCCCTTAGCTTCTAAACCACCACACAAGGTATCAGGTTAGCTTATCCTGCTATAAAACGGGTAAATCCTTCTAACTTATGGCACTTGCTCCCTGGTGGCTCAGCTGTAAAGAATCCGCCTGCAACTCGGGAGGCCTGGGCTTGATCCCTGGGTTGGAAAGATCCCCTGGAGAAGGGAAAGGCTACCCACTCCAGTATTCTGGCCTGTCGAATTCCATGGACTGTATAGTCCATGGGGTCGCAAAGAGTCAGACACGACTGAGTGACTTTCACTCGCTCACTTCACTCAAGTTATCAGAATCTCCCAATAGCAATCCAGCCGTTTTCCAGGAGGATCAGGCAAGTGCTGAAGTGTCTCTGTTAATTCCCACTCTGATCTCTACCTGACAGATGTGGAGAATTTCAGGTGTCATTACTGTTCAGCAGTCAAGCTCCCACATGATGCCCTTCTCCAACCCAGAACAACAATACTGATGCAAGGGCAGAAGAATAATGTGGCTGAGGAAATGCTAGTGCTGTAATCACAGAAAGGAGGTGAGAACCAGCATCTGAAAAACAATAATTTCTCAGATTACTTCACGAGTCTGATCCATTTGCACACTCTAATCTCTCAGACTCTTCTCCTTGGAAGAAGGGAGCTGGCCTGATGAGGAAAAGGAGAAGAGATTCTATTTCAAGGAATAAAAATTCAGAGAAGAATTAAGGGTAAAGCACCGTACTAAATAAAGCATTCTCATTGGAGGGCAGCTTTGTAGAAGGGGAGGACCATGAAATTTACATGACACAGGGGTTCATGGTTACCCAGTGAGCATCATCCTGGGTCTCACCTTCATCCTCCACCAGTGAGGGACAGTTGTTATCTCATAGGGTTGTGAGGCGTAAACAACACTGCCATGAAAAGCACCTGGCACACACTGCACGCAGTAAATGTGAGTGCCTTGTTAGAAACAAGGCTTTTTTTTTTCTTCTTCTTCAAAAGTATAACTGCCCTTTTCAGCTTTGGTCTTAAGTCCTAGGCAAAAATTCTAGGATTCAGTTTGCACAGAGCGTTTCACAGATAGCATTTAGAAGCACAATCACATTATTCAGAAAATGTTATGTTTCAGAACTACAACTAGTCTCTTAAGCTCAATACATAACCAAAATACGCTTGACTTCACGACACGGAAAAGCACATGATTATCAGCTTGGTACAATTAGTGCTTTTTACAGTTTACATTAACAAAACACCAACTAGTGCTAAGATCCATTCACCAAGCACATGACCTATGAGCTGAAGTCCCATTCTGGGTTCACTTTTCCTCTGAAACTCCGCCAAGGATAAAGAATTTGAAAAGCATCTCGACTGGGGGAGTAGAAGAACCGCTGCAGCTTGGCTTTATCAAGCTTCGCAGTCCAGAGGTTCAGATGAGCCACTTGCGAGCAAGGGGGTGTTTTACGGTGTTAAATTAAACCTGCAAACATGGCTACGCCCTAAGGGAAAGAATAATGTGTCTCAACAAGCGGGTTTCCTATCTCTTCCCATTTCCCCAATATAGATCAGGAGGCTGAGATTAGGGCCTTCTTAGCCAATAGGACTTGCCTCCTGCAGGAAAGGACCTCGATCCATTCCTGCCAGTTCTGAACGCATCGCCTCCAACGCGGAGTGGACTGACCCCAGGGCAGATTTTGACCCTGCAATAAACGAAGACCAAGTTTGGGTTGCAGAAGTCAGGCGCCCCCGACCTTACCCTCGCTGGAGTTTCCGACGATCTCAGCTCGGCCGGCCGCCCGGGTTACCGAAGCCAGCACCACGATGAGCAGCAGCCGAAGGAGCCCCATCGCTGCCCGGGCCGGGCCCCGCCGTCTCGCCAGCGCTACCCCGGGTCCCCGGAGCCTGGCGCCATCCCTTCCCAGATGCACTCGCTGCACACCTGCCAGCCCCGAAGAGCCCGCGCGCGCCCGGGGCCCAGCAGACCGTTCCAGTTCCGGCAACTAGCCTGGCTGCGCGGCCTCGCACCTCCTCCAGACCTTCACGTCACGGCTGCGCGCCTTGGGGGCGGAGCCTGGCCCGGAGCCTGGGCGGGAGCGGCCGGGGCCAAGGGCGGGCCGGGGCCAAGGGCGGGCCGGGGCGGGGCCTGGGGCCGCGCGGGATCCAGGGGCTTGTCCCCGCAGCGCAAGCCTCGGTTCGGTTGGCCGAGTTTCTCAGACTCCCACCCCGGGGACATCGGCGACCCTAGGAAGTTCTCTGGTGTATCCTGTGTCTCTCAACTTTGGTATCTTTGCACTTACGAAAGCTACCGTTCGAGGGAAAAAAACCCTTTCTTTTGCGGCCTAACGTCTCCCGGTACCACGTTTAACGGTCCTTTGCAAAAGGGAAGAAAAGAGGAATCTGGTGCTCAAAACGCTAGAGATGATCGTTTCTCCCTGTCGCAATTGCCTTAGCCGCCAGGGAGAGGTTCGTAGGAAAATGTGGGGACGATGCTGTGTCTGTAGTACTTATTGCGATAATGATGAAAGCCACGTTTAAAACAGGTTTCGTTTTCTCCAAGCGAAATATCCTCGAAGACTCAAGACCTTCATCTGAACTTCCTCTCAAATTTTATGCCCGAGAGCTGTTTAAGGAACTATAGTCCATGTGATTAAATGGTTCGCGAGACGACGGTGAAATTAGGTTTATAGATTCAAAGTTATTTGGTGAAGAGTGCCCTGCTTTATTTTTCCTGCTTTTTCACTTTTTTTGAGGATTTCTCTGGTGGCTCAGACGCTAAAGCATCTGCCTAGAATGTGGGAAACCCGGGTTCGATTCTGGGGTCAAGAAGGTCCTCTGGAGAAGGAAATGGCAACCCACTCCTGAGCGACTTCACTTACTTTTTCAGTTATGTATTTCAATGAATAATCATGTTGAAAATTACATAATTTGGTTAACCCACTACTAAACTAAAAACCCGGAGAAGGCAATGGCACCCCACTCTAGTACTCTTGCCTGGAAAATCCCAGGGACGGAGGAACCTGGTGGGCTACATACAGTCCATGGGGTCGAGAAGAGTCGGACACGACTGAGCGACTTCACTTTCACTTTTCACGTTCATGCTTTGGAGAAGGAAATGGCAACCCACTCCAATGTCCTTGCCTGGAGAATCCCAGGGACTGCGGAGGCTGGTGGGCTGCCCTCTATGGGGTCGAACAGAGTTGGACACGACTAAAGTGACTTAGCAGCAGCAGCAGCAGCAGCAGCAGCAGCAGCAGCAGCAGCAGCAAACTAAAAACCTATAGCAATCACCATAATATTAACAAGCACAGGTCTTTTCCTGTCCTTCCTCTGCCTGGTCTAAATGTTCACAGCTGCGGTACTACTGTTTATTCCTATGGTTTTTATTACTGTTCTCATTCCAGTAACTCTCAATAGATGAAATACCAAGAGGATGATAGGAGCGATTATAAGGGTAGCATTTGGATCCACCGATGGAGCATGCAATAAACTGTGTCTGATAACTAATTAACTGTATCAGGGAGGGAGGATTACAGTTCTCACATTGTCACAAGATCTTAAAAGAGCTAGAGGAAATACACATTTTTTTTTAAAAAATGGGACTTCTCTGATGGCACCGTGGATGAAAGTCTGCCTGCCAATGCAGGAGACATGGGTTCAATCCCTGGTCCAGGAGGATTCTAAAGCTGTGACTAAGCTCATGTACCACAACTGCTGAGTCCATGCTCTAGAGCCAGAGAGCCAGAACTTCTGAGCTCACAATGCTGCAGCTACTGAAACCTGTGCTCAACAAAGGGAAAGTCACCACAATGAGAATCCTGCACACCACAACTAGAGCGTAGCTCCCACTCTTCAAAACTATGGAAAGATGGCTAGAAGTAATGAAGACCCAGCGTAACCAAAAACTGAATTATATATCTCAGATCTCCCACTCTTTTAAGAATTTATTTAAGAAAAAATCTCTTGGAATCTGGCAGCATGAAAGTGGAGGAACTTACTAAGCAAAAAAGCAAAGGAGGAAGCCATTAAGCAAAAGATTGGTAGATTTGGCTACTTAACATTTTTAATTAAAGTAAAAAACACGGTAAACAAAATGATCAAGTTGATGGCTGAAAATAAAAGTTAGCAAACAATCTGAATAGGGAATCTTAAAAAAATAAAAGAAACACAAATGCCCAATAAATACATGAAAAATAAGTTCAAATTTACTAGTAACTAACATACATACAAAATCAAGACAAGAAACTAAGCTGCAAATATTTCGAAAGAACAAGAACTTTGAGTGTGGATGAAAGATTTGAGAAGACATTCTATGATGGAACCAGTGATAGTGTAATTTCATACACCTTTTTATAGCATGAGCTGCATCAAAAATCTTAAAAATACTCATAGCTTTAGTGTGATAATTATACTTTTAGATTTAAGTATGTAAATATGTATAAAAATTTTTTATATATAATGTACAAAACTGTTTAAGGTGCTATTTACTGTAGCAAAAAGAATGAAAACAGCCTAAATCCTCAACAATAAGGAAGTAATTAAATAACCTGTAATGCATCCATGTGATAAAATACTGTGTAGCCCATCAAAAATCATGCTTTAAAAGGCAACTGATTGATCAGGAAATGTTTATGAAAAGACAAGTTAAAAAGCAAAAAAAAAAAAAAA
>SJYC01137606.1:0-13096 GCA_006408675.1 Madoqua kirkii | reverse complement strand
AAGACATTTGGATGGGGATGGGAATAGGATTTCAGGGGAAAGGCAGGAAAGGTTCTATGTGAAGCTCTCCCATTTATCCTATCTTATTCTTTAAAAAAAATTTTGTTTTTATTTGAATGCTCCAGGTCTTAGTTGCTGCACGCAGAATCTTCACTGTGGTTGTGGGATCTAGTTTACTGACCAGGGATCAAACCCAGGCTCCCTGCATTGGAAGCATGGAGTCTTGGCCACTGGACCACCAGGGAAGTTCCTATCCTATCTCATTCTAAACTCACCTTAGCTCTGTATTTTTTAATACTTTTGTTTTTCCTGCGTTTATTAAATTAAATTCAATAAATGTTTATTTACTAATTTATATGGAAATCATTATGCTAGGAAATTCAATCACTTAGTCTATAAATATGCATTCAGTGGCTTCTATGTGTCAGGCTAAATGCTAGGTGCTAGGTATTAGAAATATGGAAACAATTAAAATATGTTTCCTGCTCACAATTAGCTAATGGTGGTGAGTGAATGAGAGTCATGTATGAATAATTAAACCTCAATTTGCTAAGTGTAATAACAGAAGTACAAGGAACAATTGTGGTAAAGATTGGGAGCAATTAACTTACTTTAAGTTTCACGAAAAGTATTATCAAAAAATAAACTGTTTGAAGTGAGGTTCAAAGCTAAATGGATGATCAACAAGGGAACAAAATCAAGGTAGGAATGAAGTGTGGGCTTTTCATTCCAGAAAAGAGAATTACTGTGTCTTATATGATGTTCACAGGCGTGTGAAACAGCAGAGCATCTATACGGAATTGCAAGTAATCTACTATAGCAAATGCTTACAGTATTTCAGCACAGTCCTTGGAACAGTTTAGAGGTTAAATAAATTGTGACTAAATAGTTAATAAAGGTACTTAAGGGTCTAGAGGGCTTCCCTGGTGGCTCAGAGGTTAAAGCGTCTGCCTCCAATGCAGGAGACCTGGGTTTGATCCCTGGGTTGGGAAGATACCCTGGAGAAGGAAATGGTAACCCACTCCAGTATTCTTGCCTAGAGAATCCCATGGACAGAGAAGCCTCGTAGGCTATAGTCCACGGGGTCGCAAAAAGTCGGACATGCCTGAGCGACTGAATGGGTCTAGAATATCAAGTTAAAGGACTGTTAAAGTTTTCTTTTTCTGAAAAAATGTTATTACAGATTAAACAAATTAAAATACTACAAGATAGGCTATGCTGCTGCTAAGTCACTTCAGTCATGTCTGACTCTGTGCGACCCCATAGACGGCAGCCCACCAGGCTCTCCTGTCCCTGGGATTCTCCAGGCAAGGACACTGGAGTGGGTTGCCATTTCCTTCTCCAATGCATGAACACGAAAAGTAAAGGTGAAGTCGCTCAGTCGTGTCCGACCCTCAGTGACCCCATGGACTACAGCCTTCTAGGCTCCACCCTCCATGGGATTTTCTAGGCAAGAGTACTGGAGTAGGGTGCCATTGCCTTCTCTGAAGTTGATTTAAAAAAAGTGAAGCTGGATGATGTGTACATGAGTGTTCTCTATACTATTCTTTTTACTTTTGTGTATATTTGAAACTTTTAATAATATAAAGCTTAACAAAACATACTTACCAAATTGTGTATAAAAGACAATGTTAGTCACTCAGTTGTGTAGGACTCTTTGTGATCTCATGGACTGTAGCCCATCAGGCTCCTCTGTCCATGAGATTCTTCAGGCAAGAATACTTGAGTGGGTTGCCGTTTCTTTTTCCAGGGGATCTTCCCAACTCAAGGATCGAACCCAGGTCTCCTGCATTGCAGGCAGTTTCTTTACTGTTTGAGCCTCCTCGGAATAAGAGATACATAATACTGGGTTCCTCCTCTTAAAACCATATAATCCAGCTGGGGATTCAAGAAAATCAAATGAAAAAGCATGTGAAAAAAATGTCAAAATCATGAAAAGAGAGAGAAGGGAATCCATGTGGACTCTAAATTTAAAAAATTTGCATAAAATAGTAAAACTTTTTACTAAAAAATCCTAAAGGAAATCAGTCCTGACTATTCATTGAAAGGACTGATGCTGAAGCTGAAACGCCAATACTTTGGCCAGCTGATGTGAAAAACTGACTCACTGAAAAAGACCCTGGATGCTGGGAAAGATTGAAGGCAGGAGGAGAAGGGATAACAGAGGATGAGATGGTGTGATGGCATTACTGACTCAATGGACATGAGTTTGAGCAAACCCTAGGAGTTGGTGATGGACAGGGAAGCCTGGCATGCTGCAATCCATGGGGTTGCAAAGAGCCGGGCACAACTGAGCGACTGAACGGAACAAAACTTTAAAAGATGGAGTATGAATTAAATAACAGCAAAGAAATTGTTTTGATAAAACCTTTGTTGCTCAGTAATTTCTAACTCTTTGGACCCCAGTCGTAGCCCGCCAGGTTCCTCTGACCACAGAATTCTCCAGGCAAAAGTACTAGAGTGGGTTGCCATACTCTACTCTGGGGAAACTTCCTGATCCAGGGGTGGAATCTGAGTCACCCACATTGCGTGCAGATTCTTTACCATCTGAGCCACCGGAAATGGCTGTCAACTGGAGGCAATTTTGCCCCACACTTTCCAGGAGATATTTGGGACTGTCTGGAGATATTCTGGGTGGTTACAACTGGGGAAGGAGCAGGGCGTTGCTACCGTCATCTCAAGCATAGAGGACAGGGATGCTGGCAAACATCCTACAATGCCCAGAACAGCACCCCTAGGACAAAGAATAATCAACCCAAAATGTCAATAGAGGGTTGTTGAGACATCCTGAGCTACATATCTAAGACTGTATTAGGCTGAGGAGTTATTACCTGAAGTTCACAGCTTCAAGAGATTCATAAATCCCTTAAATGTATGCAAAATTTTGAGAGCCTGGTGTGGGGGAAAGTCCACAGTTTTCATCTAAATTCTTAAGGGGTCCGTGGCCAGAAGAGGCTGAAGAAGTCTGGGAAAAACAAGGGTTTTTTAGAAGATGTGGCTGAAAAATCTGAAGTGATTATTTCATTCAGAAAAAGCCTGCAAGATGAGAAGGATCGGTTTACTAGAGCCAGGTTATGGTCGACCTTGAAACCCAAGCAGAAAGGCCCTAACAGCAACCTAAGATCTCTTTCTTACAGTTTCCAGTAACTCCAGAGAACTCTTAGGTTGATACCCAGCCCTTTCGGCTTGGGTTTAACGGCAAACCCCTTCTCCTTGCCAGCCCCTGACTTATTCATCTTTGCAAACTCAGCACCCCTGACATACTTCCTGGCACATGGCAGGCATTCAGTAATGTACACTCTCAGCTGGGGCCGAGTGGAGAGGGTCACAAGCTTAGCCCACGTTATAGTTAAGACAAACTGGAATTCTCTCTCATTTATCCCATGAATTGGGGAAACCTGGAGAGGGTCCTACTTAGGTCCCAGCAGATTTGTCCATTGTTTGGAGATGGGTATGAGGGTGAAAGAGAAGATTGGAATAGATCCAACAAGCCAAGTTTCCAGTGGATAGTTTTCTCAACTCACCCCCAGCCCTAGGAGATCATCCCCAGGGATAATCTGCCTGAAAAGCAGGATCTGGGAGTTTGTCATTAGCTGATTCCAGCCCCCATTTCTTTCCAGACTGCCCCCAGGCTAACTTCCCTTAAATACCAAGTTTCTGGTATCACTCTTCAGACTGATACCCTTATGAGGCGAGTGTAAGCCTAAATTGCAGTTTATCATTTTTAAAATTGAACTCGACCCACCTCTGCACCTGGCTTATTTTCTAGGAACCTCTTCTCTTCCAACTACACAGGAGACTTCCACTCTCCTCTCCACTAAGCCTGCTCTGTTCCTTACGGAGGTTGCTAACACACCAACTGTTATCCGTTACCTAGCTCATCTTCCTCCTCTCTTTCTTTTGCTCATAAGATCTCTCTTGTTCATACTCTTTCAACACGGAAATTACAGCTCCCTTTAGTACTTGTTTTGGACGCTTTCCATCTCATATATGTCAACTCTTCCAGCACACTCACAGTTATATACGCCTCCAGCCTTCACTTGGCTAAGGCACTCTGAGCCCAAATGCAACAGAGGGGCACCCGAACCCAGTCCGTCCTGATCGCTTGCTGAATTTTAATTCGTATTTCTTAAAATGAAAGTCGGTATCATGACTCGCAAGTATTCTTTAGCTGCTTGCTGTGTATGTTTTGTGGTCGCCTAGAAGCTAAAGCAACGTAAAATAGGTAAAGTATTCAAGGCGATGTTTAAGAATGGATACAAGGGAGGGTAAGGAATTACACTGAAAACCCCCACAATCGAACAATCTCTGTATAGTGTTTAACACTTAAGTCATGAGAAAGTATGCTGGCCTCCAAAACCGAGAGAGTAGAGACAAGCCACTGACTATTATAGACAATGGCACAGCAGGGTTATCCCAAGTGGAGTTCAGTTCAGTTGCTTAGACATGTCCAACTCTTTGAGACTCCATGGGCTGCAGCATGCCAGGTCCCCCTGTTCATCACCAACTCCCAGAGTTAACTCAAACTCATGTCCATTGAGTCGGTGATGTCATCCAGCCATCTCATGCTCTGTCGTCCCCTTTTCCTCCCACCTTCAATCTTGCCCAGCATCAGGGTCTTTTCTAGTAACTCAGCTCTTTGCACCAGGTGGTCAAAGTATTGGAGTTTCAGCTTCAACAGCCATCCTTCCAATGAATATTCGGGACTGATTCCCTTTACGACGGACTGGTTGGCTCTCCTTGCAGTCCAAGGGACTTTCAAGAGTCTATCCAACACCACAATTCAAAAGCATCAATTCTTCGGCGCTCAGCTTTCTTTATAGTCCAACTCTCACATTCATACATGACTACTGGAAAAACCATAGCCTTAACTAGAGGAACCTTTATGGGCAAAGTAATGTCTCTGCTTTTTTATACGCTGTCTAGGCTGGTCATAACTTTTCTTCCCAGAAGTAAGCGTCTTTTAATTTCTAGGCTGCGTCTCTTAATTTCAAGTGGAGTTAGTTTGAACAAAGTTAAGGCTCGGGAAAGCCCCGCCCCTTCGCTACGGGGTTTGGGGTTTGGCTTGACTCCACCCCCTCCGAGGACGCAGCCTTATGATTGGCCATGACTGTCCAAT
Source organism: Madoqua kirkii (assembly GCA_006408675.1). NCBI lineage: Eukaryota > Metazoa > Chordata > Mammalia > Artiodactyla > Bovidae > Madoqua > Madoqua kirkii. The sequence goes on along the minus strand of SJYC01137606.1, from coordinate 7,977 downwards.
TGCGTAGGAGCAGCGGCTTTCACGTCTCTTTGTTTGCGGGAGGAACATGGCGGATCGGCTCACACAGCTGCAGGACGCTGTGAACTCGGTGAGCAATTGCACTCGATTAATTTCCGTCTCTTCCTTCCTGAGAGAAAGCATGGCAGAGAAAGAGGTGTGAGGGATGAAACTCGGAAGTGGGGAGTGGACTGAAGCTGGGCTTCAGCAACAAGCGCTGGGGTTGGCTGGAGGCGGCGCCGCGGTCTGGAAGGTCTGAGGCCGGCTGCGGGGCCGGGCGAGAGCCGGCGGCCTCTTCGCCTGCCAAGTGGAGGCTCTCACTGCGTGGACCGTCAGGCTTCAGCGACTTGCCTTGTTCTCTGGGACCAGTTTTACTTTCTTGTCAGTGGTGCTTATGGGTCTTTCTTTTCTTTTCTTTTTTGCCGGGAGGAGAGAGGAAGCGGAATTTTTTTTACCCTTTATGAATTTTAACCCACGGAAATAAATCCGTGTTCTTAATGATTAGATCTTTTTCATTAGTTGTTAGCCGAGAGTATTCTTTGGCTACAATTTTCAGATTGGGGCTGAAGTGATACTAACGAGGAAAGTTTTGTTTCATCTGTTGGTTTCTACAGACCAAGGGTTCCATCTCTTGGCCGCTCCCCCAGCTTGTCAGTTTAAGGGAAAGTGACATCTTATGATGGGGAATCTTATGGTCTTTGTATATCTTTAAGATTTTTAAAACATCTGCTAATGAATCGTCTCCCTATGAAAGGTCAGGTGATGTAAATAACCCCCCTTACTTTGATCTTTCTGGTTATTTTCCCTGTTGTTTATGCCTACATGGAAAGTATATGTAAACCAAAGCATTCATGTACTTATTACCATTAAGAGGTAAATTGTTTTTCACTGGTAGTTACATTTCTGTCATTCTGTTTATAATTTGATGTCCCAGGTAAGATACCTGTAGATGTTGCCTGGAAAATCAAACTAGTCTCTTGTCCCTAGGCTCTTGCCAGTTTTTTCTCACAGGAAGCTAATAAGTTGGTATTCCTGCTATCACTCAGTGTTTGTACACTTGAAGAGTGTGAGTCTGCCTGTGAGAAATGGATCTACTGTGTGTATGAGGGCCAGCCTCTAAATGTTGATAAATTCACCAAGATGAATTCTACCTTTGGTGACTTGCCTGGGCAGTCAGCCAGTCTCCCTTGGGGAGATACTTCTTTACAAAATTAAATTGTAATGACTGCAGGATACAGACATTATGTTAGGGGAAATGTTGCATATTCACGTATGTTTCATAGCCAGAAAGATAGTAAGGACAAAGTGAATATGGCCCTTAACTCCATGGATGATAGTTGGATTTTGGAGGAAAGCCTCTAGATTATCTGGTATGGTGTATATAAACACTGTCATGGTTACAGAGAGTTACTCCTTGAGGAGTTTACAGTCTGGTTAGAAAGACTTCATATACTCGAGACTTTTAAATAATGCAAAAATCAGTATGTGGAGTTGTAATTAATCAAATGTTTTCAGCTGTAGGCAGAATTTTTGACTCTAGAGGTACCACTGCATTCTCTACAGGGTCTGAGCATCCCACCAGCCACATCAGAGCAGTACGTTTCCAACATCATATAAGGACACCCTTTTTTTAAAACCCATGGTTACCTAATCTTAACAGATTGAAAACCACAATCACACAAAACTAACCAAACTGATCACATGGATCACAGCCCTGTCTAACTCAGTGAAACTATGAGCCATGCCACGTAGGGCCACCCAAGATGGACGGGTCATGGTGGAGAGTTCCTGCTGGAAAAGGGAATGGCAGACTACTTCAGTATTCTTGCCTTGAGAACCCCATAAACAGTATGAAAAGGCAAAAAATAGGACACTGAAAGAAGAACTCCCCAGGTTGGTAGATGCCCAATATGCTACTGAAGAAGAGTGGAGAAATAACTCCAGAAGGAATGAAGAGAGGAAGCCAAAGTGAAAACAGTGCCCAGTTGTGGATGTGACTGGTGATGGAAATATAGTCTGGTACTGTAAAGAACAATGTTGCATAGGAACCTGGAATGTTAGGTTAAATAGAGTCCGAAATGCAGTACTTGGGTACAATCTCAGAAACAACAGAATGAGCTCTGTTCATTTCCAAGGCAAACCATTCAATAACAGAGTAATCCAAATCTGTGCTGCAACCATTAATGCTGAAGAAGCTGAACGGTTCTATGATGACACACAAGACCTTCTAGAACTAACACCAAAAAATGATGTCCCTTTCATCATAGGGGACTGGAATGCAAAAGTAGGAAGTCAAGAGACACCTGGAGTGACAGGCAAGTTTGGCCCTGGAGTACAAAAAGAAGCAGGGCAAAGACAAACAGAGTTTTGCCAAGAGAAGACACTGGTCACAGCAAGCACCCTCTTCCTACAACGTAAGAGACAACTCTACACATGGACATCACCAGATGGTCAATAACTGAAATCAGTTTGATTATATTCTTTGCAGCCAAAGAGAGAGAAGCTCTATATAGTCAGCAAAAACAAGACCAGGAGCTGACTGTGGCTCAGATCATGAACTTATGTAAAATTCAGACTTAAATTGAAGAAAATAGGGAAAACCACTAGACCATTCAGATATGACCTAAATCAAGCCCCTTATGATTATACAGTGGAAGTGACATACATTCAAGGGATTAGGTCTGATAGAGTGCCTGAAGAACTGTGGATGGAGGTTCATGACGTTGTACAGGATGCAGTGATCAAGACCAGCCCCAAGAAAAACTAATGCAGAAAGGCAAAATGCTTGTCTGAGGAGGCCTTTCAAATAGCTGAGAAAAGAAGAGAAGCTAAAGACAGAGGAGGAAAGGAAAGATATACCCATCTGAATGCAGCGTCCCTAAGAATAGCACAGAGAGATAAGAAAGCCTTCCTCAGCAATCAGTGCAAAGAAATAGAGGAAAACAGTAGAATGGGAAAAACTAGAGATCTCTTCAAGAAAATTAGAGATACCAAGGGAACATTTTATGCAAAGATGAGCTCAATAAATGACAGAAATGGTATGGACCTAACAGAAGCAAGAGATACTAAGAAGAGGTGGCAAGAATACACAGAACTATACAAAAAAAATCTTTATGATTCAGATAATCGTGATGGTATTATTCATCTAGAGCCAGACATCCTGGAATGCAAAGTCGAGTGGGCCTTAGGAAGCATCACTAGAAAAAAAACTAGTGGAGGTGATAGAATTCCAGTTGAGCTACTTCAAATCCTAAAAGATGATGCTGTGAAAGTGCTGCACTCAATATGCCAGCAAATGTGGAAAACTCAGCAATGGCCACAGGACTAGGAAAGGTCAGTTTTCAGTCCAATCCCAAAGAAAAGCAATGTCAAAGAATGTTCAGACTATTGTGCAATAGCACTCATCTCACATGCTAGCAGAGTAATGTTCAGAATTCTCCAAGCCAGGCTTGAGCAGTACGTGAACAGTGAACTTCCAGATGTTCAAGCTGGATTTAGAAAAGGCAGAGGACACAGAGATCAAATTGCCAACATCTGCTAAATCATAGAAAAAGGAAGAGAGTTCCAGGAAAATATCTACTTCTGCTTTATTGACTACACCAAAGCCTTTGACTGTGTGGATCACAACAAACTGGAAAATTCTTCAAGAGATGGGAATACCAGACAACCTGACCTACCTCCTGAGAAATCTGTATGCTTATCAAGAAGCAGCAGTTAGAAGCAGACATGGAACAACAGATTTGTTCCAAATCGGGAAAGGAGTACGTCAAGGCTGTATACTGTCACCATGCTTATTTAACTTATATGCAGAGTACATCATGTGAAGTGCTGGGCTAGATGAAGCACAAGCTGGAATCAAGATTGCTGGGATATCAATAACCTCAGATATGAAGATGACACCACCCTTATGGCAGAAAGGAAGAGAAAATAAAGAACTACTTGATAAAATGAAAGAGGAGAGAAAAAGCTGGCTTAAAACTTAACATTCAACAAACTAAGACCATGGCATTCGGTCCCATCATTTCATGGCATTTAGATGGGGAAACAATGGAAACAGTAAGAGACTATTTTCTTGAGCTCCAAAATCACTGCATATGGTGACTGCAGCCATGGAATTAAAAAATGGTTGCTCCTTGAAAGAAAAGCAATGCCCAACCTAGACAGCATATTAAAAAGCAGAGACATTACTTTGGTAACAGAGGTCTGTCTAGTGAAGGACCTTTTTTTTTTTTTTCCAGTAGTCATGTATGGATATGACAGTTGAACCATAAAGAAAGCTGAGTGCTGAAGAATTGATGCTTTTGAACTGTGGTGTTGGAGAAGACTCTTGAGAGTCCCTTGGACTGCAAGGAGATCCAGCCTGTCCATCCTAAAGGAAATCAGTCCTGAATATTCTTTGGAAGGACTGATGTTGAAGCTGAAGCTCAAATCCTTTGGCCACCTGATGTGAAGAACTGAGTCACTAGAAGAGACCCTGATGCTGGGCAAGACTGAAGGCAGGAGGAGAAGGAGATGACAGAGGATGAGATGCTTGGATAGCATCACCAACATGAGTTTGAGTAAACTCTGGGAGTTGGTTATGAATAGGGAGGCCTGGTGTGCTATAGTGTACGGGGTTGAAAAGAATTGGACACCACTGAGGGACTGAACTGAACTTTCAGCTATAAGTGCTGAACTGGATTGTTGGGTGATATTAACTGAAGTAGAGGGAATCTTATTAGGATTTGTATGAATCATAATTATTTGTAAAATTTTTAAAATTAAGTTATTTTACCCTCTGAGAATTCCATGAGAGCAAACTGTCTTGTTCACTTTGTCACTATAATGTTTATACAATTATACACACAGTGCTTTTCATAGAGCTGATTTTTTTTTTTAATCCTTTAAGATTTATATATGGCTGCACTAGGTCTTTACTGCTGTGCACAGGCTTTCTCTCGATGCACTGAGTGGAGGCTGTCGGAGGAGTGGGGGCAGTGCCCGGGCTTTTCATTGTGGTGATTTCTCTTGCGTGAACAACAGGCTTTAGGTACGTGGGTTTCCCAGTAGCTGAGGGTCAGGGACTCTAGAGCGCTGGCTCAGTAGTTTTGACGCAGGAGTTTAATTGCCTGGCAGTGTGGAATCTCCTCAGACCAGGGATTGAACCTGTGTCCCCTGCATTGACAAATGGATTCGTTACTACTGAGTCACCAGGGAAGTCCCTAGAATTATTTTAATAAATATTTGTTGAGTAAATGGATTTTGAGAGCTTCATATGAGCAGAGCAAACAGCCATTGTATTTAACCTAATGTGAGAATGTTCTCAGTTAAAAAACTCTAGTTACCAGAATCAAAATCTATATTTGTACAGGCTAAGAGTACTTACTGCCACCCAATACCTTTGCAAAAATGTGAACAAAAGCAGTGTAGTCAGAAATGAATTTTCACTAGTCAGGCATATATAAAGGAGTAGTAGATAATAAACAAGTACGGTTGAGTTCGATTATTGAAATAGCCTGAAGATTTGGAGATATATCTTGAAAACCATGCTGAGGCAAGCTCAGAATTTTGGAGCAGAGTAAAAGAACCTAGGAAATAATAAGAACTAGAAAATAGGAGCTATTGTAAACAATTCTTGTGTGAAGTAATTAGTTGCACTCACAGCATCAATGATAGTAGAAGGAAAAGGGAAAGATTTGTAGTAACATTAGCCGGATTTGAAGATGAAAGTTAAGAGTCTGAAGGTAGACTGGTTGGAAGATTCTCAATACAAATTGGATACTAAAGGAAATAGTTGACTTTTGAGTTCTGTTGTTCAAATAATGGCAGTGAAACTTAGTGGAAACGCTGATTCACTGATTGGAGACAAGGATTGTAGTTTGAGTGGTCAGGACTAGGGAGAGACATTGGTGGGGAGGATAGGAATCTTAGGTTTGGAAATGGTGATGTTAACAAAGCTAACTTTGCTGGATCCATATCTGGCCAAAGGCTGAGACATTGTTTTGCAGCCAGAGAAGGGGTTTATTTATTCGGGAAGCAGCTGCATGACAAGATAGAGGGCAGATCTCAGATTGCTTTCCAGAAGGCAAGAGAGTTGAGGTTTGGAGGAGTTGCCTCGTGGTCCAGTGGTTAAGATTCTGCACTTCCAATGCAGGGGCATGAGTTTGATCCCTGGTCAGGGAACTAAGATCCCACATGCCTCTTGGCTGGGCGGGTGGTGAGTGGAGGTGGGAAACAAACAGAAAATAAAGACACTTGAGATTTTATGGGATAAAGAAGTAGGGTGGTCTCAGGCGTGGGGTGGGGTGATTGGAGGTAGGGAGAAGGTAAAGTAATCGGTGTTCTGCACAGAAGCAGTTCTTGAGGCTTCCCTGGTAGCTCAGATGGTAAAGAATTTGCCTGTAATGCAGGAGACCCAGGTAAGGTTGTTGTTCCCAACTGTTCTTAACTGGTCTGAACTGGGCAGGACCTTACTCCAGATTTTTCAAATTTTTGAAAAACAGCTTAAGTCCCTTTTACTATAGTGACCCACACATCAGGAGCATTATCTGTTGGGGTTGCTAAGTCTGGTGCTGTATTATATGGGCTATGTGAAGCTTGGAAGGTATGCAATTAGGGAAACAAAAAAAGCTAAAGCAAACATAATCATTAGAGGCAGGTTACAAACAAAGGGATTTGTCTCAAGCTGTTTCCTTGCCTGGTGTTCTGTAAGATATACTCCAGTCTTTCGTTTAAAGTTCCGGCTTCCGTTAACCCCATGGGACACAGTTTCAGTAAGTAAGGACTTGGTATTCTCAATCTTTGAACTGCTTAAATGCTTTTAGAGCACTAGGAGTTTTGAGTCCTGGAGAAAAACATTTCAGACATACTTAAGGTGCAGTCTTTCCCCACCACTATTTCTCTCTACTTGTAATTACTCTGATTTCAGAAAAGGGGTCATATATTTTGTATATGAGTCATATTTAAAAATTTAGCCTGGGGCCAATCTGAGATGTTTGCCTGTCAGTTCAGTTCAGTTGCTCAGTCGTGTCCGACTCTTTGCGACCCCATGAACCGCAGCACGCCAGGCCTCCCAGTCCATCACCAACTTCCGGAGTCCACCCAAACCCACATCCATCGAGGTGGTGTCAGATGTGCTCTTTTCCACCACTGCTCCCCCAAAAGTATTTACTTGTGCTTGCAGAAAGTACTGGCATATATTTCTTTTATCATTCTGTTACCTTGGGAAGAAAAGAAAGATTGTTTTGTTTTTCTTTTTAACTGTCTCAACTAAATTGATACCAAACATAGTTTCTTTAGGGCTTCCCAGGTTGCACAGCAGTAAAGGATCCGCTTGCCAGTGCAAGAGACACAGGAGACTGGGATTCCGTCCCAGGGTAGGGAAGATTCCCTGGAGGAGGGAATGGCAACCAACTCTAGTATTCCTGCCCGAAAAAAGCCCATGGACAAAGGAGCCATGGGTTTGCAGAGTTGGACGTGACTGAGCCACTGAGAATTTAGTTTCTTTGCATGATTAAAATGTTTATGAATCAGCTATACCCCAATACAAAATGAAAATTTCTTTTAAACTTAAAAAAGTTTAATCATTGTTAGTAACTGGTTTTTGTTATCCAGAATTACTCCTTTCTGTTTTATTTATCTGTCTTTGCTCAGAGAACATTATAGAAACATTGCTGCCACAGTTACCAATAAAATCCTTATAGAGGGTAAGCCCGTTCTAACTTGGCCGCCTTTCCTTGCCTCCAGCTTGCAGATCAGTTTTGTAATGCCATTGGAGTGCTGCAGCAGTGTGGCCCTCCTGCCTCCTTTAGTAATATTCAGACAGCCATTAACAAAGATCAGCCGGCTAACCCCACAGAAGGTAAATAGATTTTCTTGGCTTCTCTTAGTTTGACTCTCACATTACCTGTAATACATTAAAATCAGATTTATTGAAAGATTCAACTTATGTATGGCTTTCCAAAAATGTTATTATTTGAGAACATTACAAGTTTGTCTTAA
>SJYC01137605.1:0-23996 GCA_006408675.1 Madoqua kirkii | reverse complement strand
ACCACCATATTGTCCTAATAATGAAATGATAACACATTATGCTTAAGTTCTAATTTGAGTTAACATTAAAGCTAATTCTCAGACATAATAGAATTGATGTGTTAAAATTACACTTTTATCATTAGAAGCCTAATACAGAAAAAGTAATGAAGTTTCCTGGTTTCATTAAACTTTAATTTCTCTTTCTGAAAACTTGAGATTCTCTAATATCCTCAGTAAGTGCTATCTTTCTCTAGAATATGCCCAGCTTTTTGCAGCGCTGATTGCACGAACAGCAAAAGACATTGATGTTCTGATAGATTCCTTACCCAGTGAAGAATCTACAGCTGCTTTACAGGTAAAAATCTCTTTTCCTTTGAGGATTTTATGAATAGAATTTTGAATTCAAGGAAATAGATTTGTACCTTTTATTACAATATTCAAAGTTACTCTGAATTTTAAAATGGAAGTTTTATTGTAAATTACTGCAGCCTGTTTAAGACTGTGCTGAAAATATATAGTTGTCCAGTTTTGAGATACAAGGAAACTTGCCATTTTCCTCAGTTGGGTTCTTTTCCTTGCCATTAGTGACAAGAGAGGGACCATTCTGGATATGGAGTAGAATAGCAGTGTCTGAAAGCAATGTGAACGGGAGTCTCATGTAGCCATCCAGAGGTCTCTAATTGAAAAGTCATCTTTTAAATAATTCATACAGGGAAGACTCTCAAGTAATATCTGATCTTAGGATTTCTGCCACTGGCAAAAAAATCTATCACAGTGGTCGCATAGTCATCAGATTTAAAAGTAAATACTTTCATTGCAATTTCTTTCCTCCTCAACTTTTATCAGTCACCCAAGTTTTTCATTTCTCAAACTATTCTTAAATTTGTGTTTTCTCACAAAGGCTGCTAGCTTATATAAGCTTGAAGAGGAAAACCACGAGGCTGCTACCAGTCTGGAGGATGTTGTCTACCGAGGGGACATGCTTCTGGAAAAGATACAGAGCGCACTTGCTGATATTGCACAGTCCCAGCTGAAGACGAGAAGCGGCACCCATAGCCAGTCTCTTCCAGACTCATAGCACCAGTGTATACATTGCGGGGGAGGAAAGAACTGTTTCAGTGCCAGTAGGAATTCTGCATCAGATTTAGGTGTAAGCCTTACCAGCAGTTCCAGAAACATTGAGCACTATGATACACGTTATCTTTTCAGCTATTTTAAATAGTCTTCTGTTTTCACTCTTAATAAATAAGCTTGTAAAATCATGAATGAATGAACCAGCTTTAAAACTGTCACTATGCCACTGTTTTTTATTATCTGAGTGAAATTATTGAGGCCAATATTGCAGTAATGTTCATAATATAATTAATAAACAGCTGTACTGTAAAATTCTGTTGTGACATAATCTGTCTTTATTTTTGTCATATTTCTGCAGTCTTTACAAATCAAAACGTCCCTCAAGATGTGGTAAATGCAGTTAGCATGGACTTTTGAATTTAGGTTGACATCCTTCTACCTCTTTAATGGCGACGTGGTATAAATTTGGAACTTGAGCAAGGAATGACTGAAACCACATTGCTTTTAAAGAAACAAAGAGTTAATATGGCTAAATGAGCTATTAGGTCACTTTTGGAGGCTTTTTCCTCTTCCTAGAACCTCAAACCCATTCTACTTCATCTCCACATTTGTTTCTAATAACAAATCATCTCTGTGTAATTCTCATGCTATTGTGAGAATTTTCTTCAATCTCAACTTTTTGCCTCTTCTCTCTTTGCCTGTTTTTTTTTTCCCCACTGTTTTTCTCCTTAATTTGCATAGTGAAATAGTGAAGTATGTTTCCTGAGTCATAGATTCCTTCTCATTCTTTTTATTTATCCAAAGTTTGTTTTCTGATCTGTAAACCTCTCAGCCTTTATTGCTGCATTCTATTTGACCAGAACATGCTTCCACTACATCAGTTATTACTACTTCAATACCATTGTCTCCATTGGCCCTTTAAAATAATTTTTATTTGTTTATGTTTGGCTGCTGGGTCTTTGTTGTTGCCTGGGCTTTTCTCCAGTGTGTTGGGTGGAGGCCAACTGGCCTCCACCAACCACCACTCTGGTTGTGCACGGGCTTCTTAACACAGTGGCTTCTTTTGTTGAAGAGCATGTGATCTAGGGCCCTTGGGCTTTAGCAGTTGCAGCATGTGGGCTCAGTAGTTGCAGCTCCTGGGCTCTAGAGCTCAGGCTTAGTAGTTGCTACCCACGGGCGTAGTTGCTCCAAGGCATATCGGATCCTCCCGGACCAGGGATGGAAGCCATGTGTCCTGCGTTGGCAGGCAGATTCTTTACCACTGAGCCACCAGGGAAGTCCAGCCCTTTGTTATTGCTGACATTTGTGTCTGCTTTTTCAAGTATACTTATGCATCCAACTCTTGGATCTCCTTGAATTCCATCATAATCAAGCACTTCTACAGTTTTTGAAAAAAAAAGAAAAACTGCTTAGAGAGTACATTTTAGCTCAAGTAAGACAACTTACAGATCATTAACTTTTAAAATTGTTAACTGTTAGCCATACTAACAAATAATTTAAATGTTAAGCTTATTCTCTCTGACATCACTTAAAGTTCGTTTTATTTTTAAACACTAGAATAAAGGATGTAAACGAGCACATAAAAGAAAATAGTCTTCAAAATAATGAACCCTATTCAAAACAATTTGGGCTTCCAGGGCGCAGTGGTAAAAAATCTGCCTGCCAACTCAGGAAACACAAGATACTTGGTTTTGATCCTTGGGTCAGAATGATCCCCTGGAGTAGGAAATGGCAATCTGCTCCAGTATTCTTGTCTGGAATGGAGCCTAGTGGGCTATAGTCCATGGGGTTGCAGAGAAGCAGAGACAACTGAATGACTGAGCAGACTCAATGCAGTTAACCCCGAGAGAGAAATAAGTTACCTTAAATGGTAGATTGACTACTGTTAAAGTATTACTCTTCCCTAAAAGAAACTTCTTATATTTGAAATTGGCATTCCCAACCCCCCCCCACCCCGTCCACCCCCAGCTTAAGGTATTATGGAAAGAGGACAATAGATATTCTGAAATATGCATAGGAATTGTATAACATAATTCATAAAGATTGTTTGCGGCAGCTTCTCTTAGGCACCATTTTGTGGCTATTGGATTAGGAGGTCCTCAGAGCTGAAATAAACATATGGGCAGAACAGTGAAGAAATCCCCCTACTATATTCCAGGAAATGGTTTCCTGCGGAGAACCACCTTTCCAATATGACTAAGGTACAATGAGTGGATGACTCCTTTGACTACCTGTGACACAGCCAGACCTAGGCCCTCCAGATTCCTGTTTTTTATCCCATGAATTGGTGAACTCGTTCCCAAAGACCACTCTGTACAAAATGCCCTCTAACTTGACTTGATCACACTTTAGGCTGTCTCCCACAGTCCCCTGAGCTGGAATCCATCCTCAGCCTGAGCCAGCCCTGGAATATGGAAGAGACTGTCCTCAGCCACACCTCCTGATACTTTCATTGCAATTTCTTTCCTCCTCAACTTTTATCAGTCACCCAAGTTTTTCATTTCTCAAACTATTCTTAAATTTGTGTTTTCTCACAAAGGCTGCTAGCTTATATAAGCTTGAAGAGGAAAACCACGAGGCTGCTACCAGTCTGGAGGATGTTGTCTACCGAGGGGACATGCTTCTGGAAAAGATACAGAGCGCACTTGCTGATATTGCACAGTCCCAGCTGAAGACGAGAAGCGGCACCCATAGCCAGTCTCTTCCAGACTCATAGCACCAGTGTATACATTGCGGGGGAGGAAAGAACTGTTTCAGTGCCAGTAGGAATTCTGCATCAGATTTAGGTGTAAGCCTTACCAGCAGTTCCAGAAACATTGAGCACTATGATACATGTTATCTTTTCAGCTATTTTAAATAGTCTTCTGTTTTCACTCTTAATAAATAAGCTTGTAAAATCATGAATGAATGAACCAGCTTTAAAACTGTCACTATGCCACTGTTTTTTATTATCTGAGTGAAATTATTGAGGCCAATATTGCAGTAATGTTCATAATATAATTAATAAACAGCTGTACTGTAAAATTCTGTTGTGACATAATCTGTCTTTATTTTTGTCATATTTCTGCAGTCTTTACAAATCAAAACGTCCCTCAAGATGTGGTAAATGCAGTTAGCATGGACTTTTGAATTTAGGTTGACATCCTTCTACCTCTTTAATGGCGACGTGGTATAAATTTGGAACTTGAGCAAGGAATGACTGAAACCACATTGCTTTTAAAGAAACAAAGAGTTAATATGGCTAAATGAGCTATTAGGTCACTTTTGGAGGCTTTTTCCTCTTCCTAGAACCTCAAACCCATTCTACTTCATCTCCACATTTGTTTCTAATAACAAATCATCTCTGTGTAATTCTCATGCTATTGTGAGAATTTTCTTCAATCTCAACTTTTTGCCTCTTCTCTCTTTGCCTGTTTTTTTTTTCCCCACTGTTTTTCTCCTTAATTTGCATAGTGAAATAGTGAAGTATGTTTCCTGAGTCATAGATTCCTTCTCATTCTTTTTATTTATCCAAAGTTTGTTTTCTGATCTGTAAACCTCTCAGCCTTTATTGCTGCATTCTATTTGACCAGAACATGCTTCCACTACATCAGTTATTACTACTTCAATACCATTGTCTCCATTGGCCCTTTAAAATAATTTTTATTTGTTTATGTTTGGCTGCTGGGTCTTTGTTGTTGCCTGGGCTTTTCTCCAGTGTGTTGGGTGGAGGCCAACTGGCCTCCACCAACCACCACTCTGGTTGTGCACGGGCTTCTTAACACAGTGGCTTCTTTTGTTGAAGAGCATGTGATCTAGGGCCCTTGGGCTTTAGCAGTTGCAGCATGTGGGCTCAGTAGTTGCAGCTCCTGGGCTCTAGAGCTCAGGCTTAGTAGTTGCTACCCACGGGCGTAGTTGCTCCAAGGCATATCGGATCCTCCCGGACCAGGGATGGAAGCCATGTGTCCTGCGTTGGCAGGCAGATTCTTTACCACTGAGCCACCAGGGAAGTCCAGCCCTTTGTTATTGCTGACATTTGTGTCTGCTTTTTCAAGTATACTTATGCATCCAACTCTTGGATCTCCTTGAATTCCATCATAATCAAGCACTTCTACAGTTTTTGAAAAAAAAAAGAAAACTGCTTAGAGAGTACATTTTAGCTCAAGTAAGACAACTTACAGATCATTAACTTTTAAAATTGTTAAATGTTAGCCATACTAACAAATAATTTAAATGTTAAGCTTATTCTCTCTGACATCACTTAAAGTTCGTTTTATTTTTAAACACTAGAATAAAGGATGTAAACGAGCACATAAAAGAAAATAGTCTTCAAAATAATGAACCCTATTCAAAACAATTTGGGCTTCCAGGGCGCAGTGGTAAAAAATCTGCCTGCCAACTCAGGAAACACAAGATACTTGGTTTTGATCCTTGGGTCAGAATGATCCCCTGGAGTAGGAAATGGCAATCTGCTCCAGTATTCTTGTCTGGAATGGAGCCTAGTGGGCTATAGTCCATGGGGTTGCAGAGAAGCAGAGACAACTGAATGACTGAGCAGACTCAATGCAGTTAACCCCGAGAGAGAAATAAGTTACCTTAAATGGTAGATTGACTACTGTTAAAGTATTACTCCTGCCTAAAAGAAACTTCTTATATTTGAAATTGGCATTCCCAACCCCCCCCCACCCCGTCCACCCCCAGCTTAAGGTATTATGGAAAGAGGACAATAGATATTCTGAAATATGCATAGGAATTGTATAACATAATTCATAAAGATTGTTTGCGGCAGCTTCTCTTAGGCACCATTTTGTGGCTATTGGATTAGGAGGTCCTCAGAGCTGAAATAAACATATGGGCAGAACAGTGAAGAAATCCCCCTACTATATTCCAGGAAATGGTTTCCTGCGGAGAACCACCTTTCCAATATGACTAAGGTACAATGAGTGGATGACTCCTTTGACTACCTGTGACACAGCCAGACCTAGGCCCTCCAGATTCCTGTTTTTTATCCCATGAATTGGTGAACTCGTTCCCAAAGACCACTCTGTACAAAATGCCCTCTAACTTGACTTGATCACACTTTAGGCTGTCTCCCACAGTCCCCTGAACTGGAATCCATCCTCAGCCTGAGCCAGCCCTGGAATATGGAAGAGACTGTCCTCAGCCACACCTCCTGAAAATGGACCACAGAAAAGACATTCCCTGATCAACTGTCCCGTTCTGTCATTGCTCCCTTTAACTCCCTCACACCCAGATCTTTCTAGCCTTGCTTACTTGTTCCTATTGAAAGGATCTGATCTGTCTTTGAGCTTTCCAGGTGGCACAGTGGGAAAAAATCCACCTGCTAAAGAAAGCTGGAGACATAGGTTCAATCTCTGGGTTGGGAAGATCCTCTGGAAGAGGAAATGGCAAACCCACTCTAATGTTCTTGCCTGGGCAATCCCATGGACAGAGGAGCCTGGTAGCCTGCAGTCCTTGAGATCGCCAAGAGTCAGACATGACTGAGCACACATACATGATCTGTTTTTGAGCAGCTTGCAGACTTAAGTACAAGGCTTTGGGACACCAGAGGAACTATTGCAAATGGGCAAGGAGGCTATAGCAACAGGATTCTCCAACCGATCTGTGAATCCTGTTGCTATCCTGTTGCTATAGCCTCCTTGCCCCTGTTTGCAATAGTTCCTCTGGTGTCCCAAAGTCTTATATACTTAAGTCTGAATTTGTTTTAACACCAACTTACTGTGTAGGGAAAGAAACACCATGACTCTTTTAACACATAGCCCCAGGTCTAAGCCTGGGGTAAAGGGTGTGGAGGCATTTATTTCAAGTAATAAATCTGATTCAGAATATCTTGTGTGCATGTTCAGGATAAAATTAAGATGAATGCTAAAAAACTAACAACTAAGAGACAACTTAGAGATCAGAGGAAATGATAGTGGAGGTTAGAACTAGGTTCGATACAGGATGCTTTGGGCTGATGCACTAGGATGACCCAGAGAGATGATATGGGGAGGGTGGTGGGAGGGGGGTTCAGGATTGGGAACTCATGTACACCCGTGGCAGATTCATGTCAATGTATGGCAAAACCAATACAGTATTGTAAAAAATAATAAAGAGAAAATAATTCAGAACTAAATAAAACCAAACTACATATAGAAACTTGTTGCATTCGCTAAGACAGCATTTAGGAGGTACAGTATTGTATTCCTTGCTTATATTAGAATAAAGGGAGCTGAAAATCAGCTAAACTTTGAACTGAAAGAAGGAAATACTAAATCAGAACAGAAAACTAAGAAGGCAATTATACCTTGAGAGAATAAGAAAAGCTCAAACTTGGGATTCAAAAAGATAGATGGAGAAACAGTGGAAACAATGTCAAACTTTACTTTTTGGAGTTCCAAAATCACTGCAGATGGTGACTGCAGCCATGAAATTAAAAGATGCTTACTCCTTGGAAGAAAAGTTATGACCACCTAGACAGCATATTCAAAAGCAGAGACATTACTTTGCCGACTAAGGTCCATCTAGTCAAGGCTATATGGTTTTTCCAGTAGTCATGTATGGATGTGATAGTTGGACTGTGAAGAAGGCTGAGCACTGAAGAATTGATGCTGTTGAACTGTGGTGTTGGAGAAGACTCTTGGGAGTCCCTTGGACTGCAAGGAGATCCAACCAGTCCATTCTGAAGGAGATCAGCCCTGGGATTTCTTTGGAAGGAATGATGCTAAAGCTGAAACTCCAGTACTTTGGCTACCTCATGCGAAGAGTTGACTCATTGGAAAAGACTCTCTGATGGTGGGCGGGATTGGGGGCAGGAGGAGAAGGGGACGACCGAGGATGAGATGGCTGGGTGGCATCACTGACTTGATGGACGTGAGTCTGAGTGAACTCTGGGAGTTGGTGATGGACAGTGAGGCCTGGCATGCTGCGATTCATGGGGTCACAAAGAGTCGGACACGACTGAGTGACTGAACTGAACTGGACTGAATGAACAACCTAGGTGAGTTTGATTAAGGAAAAAAGAGAGATGACTTAAATAACGTGAAGTACTAAAGAAGAAAAAATTGTGTGCATCACAATCTGTGTCTAATCTCAAGAGTGCATTGGAGTTTTTCATGATTTACTTTGTATTTTGTTAATTCTAAAATGCCTATATTTTCTTAACTGTATCTTAAATTGGAATATTCAGTGGGGAGCTGTTGTTTCATTCTTTAATGGAGCATAAAGTCATGGTATGTGTCAGAATTCATGGGATCTTTGATTTAAAATTGTAATGTAATTTGTCACAACATTAAAATCAAAATCATGATCATTTAACTTGGTGCAGGAAAAACATTTGATAAAATTCAACATCATTTATGAAAAAATTAGCAAAGGAGAACCAAAAATTTTTTAATGCGGCAAGTGACTTACAAAATACAGCAAACATGTTGAAATATCAAATGCATTCCCTTTAAGTTTGGAGACAAGACAAAGATGCCTGCTGTTAACCACATCTATTCATTTTATGCTGACAGTAATAAGCAACACATTTAAGCTTTAAAAGGAAAAATAAAATATAAACAAGATTTCTTATTATTTAAAGATGAAATAATTGCTTAGCAAGAAAAGATTCCATAAATAGGCTTCAGGAGGTTTTGCATGTTAGACATAAAAACAATGTACACTGCATTGGCAACAAATTGTAAGCAAAAAGGCTTTTAAAAAAACATTTTCAATAACAAAAAAACCTTTCAAGTTTACAGTAAAGATGTAAAACATTTAAGGAGAAATAGAACAAAAGTTGAAAAATTGTAAAACTATTTTCAAGCATTTTTAGAGCTGTAATAAATGGAGAATATCTTTATGAAACAGGAGTCAATATTATAAATATATCAATTTTCCTCATGAATTAACAGAATTTTAAGTTTTCAACTGAGATTCTTATGGAAGTTGACAAGTTATTTCTAAAATTTACATGGAAGTACAAAGTATCAGTAGAAATTAATATTCTCATGAAAAAATAATGACAGCTTGATTTAATAGTATTTGCTAATTGATTAAGACAGCATTTGTTAGTGCAAGGATAGATAAATAGACTAATGGAAGAGCTCTAACATCCTTACAGATATGAAAACGACTTGTGACAGAGATGAGGTTGCAAATCACTGGGGAAAGAATAGAAATTGTGCTAGAATATTGATTATATACATGCTAGATATTAAAGTCATAAAGTACCTCTGGGATTTCTTTTTGGGGTGATGAAAATTTTCTGGAGTTAGATAGTGGTGACTCTTGCACAAATGTGAATTTAATGAAAAACAATGATATACTGTTAAAGAGTGACTTATGCTAATTTTTCTCAATAAAGCTGTTAGGAAAAAGAAAAAATTCTTGGCAGGTGAAGAGCAAATACCTAAAAAGACATTCTTAAAGAAATATCTGTGTAACTTCAGGCCAGGAAAGGATGTTTTTTTAACTAAAAAGTTCACATTGTAAAAGAAAAGAATATAAAAATTACAGTAAACAGTATGTATCATACTGCTTCAAACTTTTATATGTATTAACTAATTTAGCAAAGGCCCACGCCACTCTTTTTGCCTGGAAAATCCCATGGGCAGAGGAGCCTGGCAGGCTATAGTCCAGGGGACAGAAAGAGATGGACACAGCTGAGCACAGTGCAGCGCAGTAAATTTAAACGCATTAAGATTTAGGCTTCATGTTTATAAAAATACTCTAAGAAGAATGAAAGCACAAGCTCAGCTTGGGGCAGAGCAGATATTTGCAACACTTGTAACTGGACAAAGGTTAGTATCGTATCTAGAATATATAGAACCCTTCTATGAATCAGTCAAAACAAAACCCAGCCCATTAAAAGAATTGCAAGACACTTAATCTTTTCACAGCAGAAGAATGGCAAATAAAGGTGCAAAAATGCTCAACCTTACTGATAATCAGAAATTTAAAACGCAGTAAATTTAACGCATTAAGATTTAGGCTTCATGTTTATAAAAATACTCTAAGAAGAATGAAAGCACAAGCTCAGCTTGGGGCAGAGCAGATATTTGCAACACTTGTAACTGGACAAAGGTTAGTATCGTATCTAGAATATATAGAACCCTTCTATGAATCAGTCAAAACAAAACCCAGCCCATTAAAAGAATTGCAAGACACTTAATCTTTTCACAGCAGAAGAATGGCAAATAAAGGTGCAAAAATGCTCAACCTTACTGATAATCAGAAATTTAAATTTAGCTGTCTAGGTTTTCAGGAAGGTTCACTTTTCTGGGCAGGGGGACAAAACTTATTTTTTAAATTGACACTTTACTAGCTTGACTTATAAATTTCATACATTTGTGTATATGATCCCTAGGCTTGAATGTATTCTTGGCCAGGGGTGCATATGTTCAGGCAGGCTTATAAATGTATGTTTATATAACTTAAAGAAAAGCTAGGAGACTCCAAAGACAAAATGCAAGGCAATGATTACCTTTCTGATGGAAAGAAATTGGTGCTATCAAAGAAGCTAAAAGAGGGTTTCTTAGTGTAGTGTAATAATATTTCCTTGAGTAGAGAGGCATGTATTTAATACAGCTCAACATTTTATGTAAACTACATTTAAGCGTTGTGTTTTCAACGAAAAGTTTTAAGGTGGCACATTTTTAAGCAGCATAACACATTGTTTTACTTGTGACTGAGTTCAGCAGAGTTCAGTTCAGTCTCTCAGTCGTGTCCGACTCTTTGCAACCCCGCGGACTGCAGCATGCAAGGATTCTCTGTCCATTACCAACTCCCAGAGCCTACTCAAACTCATGTCCATTGTGTCAGTGATGCCATCCAAGCATCTCATCCTTTGTCATCACCTTCTCCTCCTACCTTCAGTCTTTCCCAGCATCAGGGTCTTTCCCAGTGAGTCAGTTCTTCACATCAGGTAGCCAAAGAACGAGTTTCAGCTTCAACATCAGTCCTTCCAATGAATATTGAGGACTGATTTCCTTTAGGATGGACTGGTTGGATCTTCTTGCAGTCCAAGGGACCCTCAAGAGTCTTTTCCAACACCACAGTTCAAAAGCATCAATTCTTTGGCCTTCAGCTTTCTTTATAGTCCAACTCTCACATCCATACATGACTACTGGAAAAATCATAGTCTTGACTAGATGGATCTTTGTGGACAAAGTAATGTCTCTGCTTTTCAATATGCTGTCTAGGTTGGTCATAACTTTCCTTCCAAGGAGTAAGTGTCTTTTAATTTCATGGCTGCAATCACCATCTGCAGTGATTTTGGAGCCCCGAAAAATAAAGTCTGTCACTGTTTCCACTGTTTCCCCATCTATTTGCCATGAAATGATGTGCCCTGATGCCATGATCTTAGTTTTCTGAATGTTGAGCTTTAACCCAACTTTTTCACTCTCTTCTTTCATTTTCATCAAGAGGCTCTTTAGTTCTTCACTTTCTGCCATAAGGGTGGTATCATCTGCATATCTGAGGTTATTGATATTTCTCCCAGCAGTCTTGATTCCAGCTTGTGCTTCATCCAGCCCAGTATTTCACATGATGTACTCTGCATAGAAGCTAATTAAACAGGGTGACATTGTACACCCTTGATGTACTCCTTTCCTGATTTGGAACCACTCTGTTTCTGACTGTTGCTTCTTGACCTGCATACAGATTTCTCAGAAGGCAGGTCATGTGGTCTGTTATTCCCATCTGTAAGAATTTTCCACAGTTTGTTGTGATCCATACATTCAAAGGCTTTGGCATAGTCAGTAAAGCAGAAGCAGATTTTTTTCTGGAACTCTCTTACTTTTTCTAAGATCTAGCAGATGTTGGCAATTTGATCTCTGGTTCCTCTGCCTTTTCTAAATCCAGCTTGAACATCTGGAAGTTCACTGTTCACGAACTATTGAAGCCTCTCTTGGAGAATTTTGTGCATTACTTTGCTAGCATGTGAGATGAGTGCAATTGTGCAGTAGTTTGAACATTCTTTGGCACTGCCTTTCTCTGGGATTGGAATGAAAACTGACATTTTCCAGTCCTGTGGCCACTGCTGACTTTTCCAGATTTGCTGGCATATAGAGTGCAGCACTTTCACAGCATCATCTTTTAGGATTTGAAGTAGCTCAACTGGAATTCCATCCCTTCCACGAGGTTTGTAGTGATGCTTCCTAAGGCCCACTTGACTTTGCATTCCAGAATGTCTGGCTCTAGGGTGAGTGATCATACTATCATGGTTATCTAGGTCATGAAGATCTTTTTTTGTATGGTTCTTCTGTGTATTCTTGCCACCTCTTTTTAATATTTTCTGCTTCTGTTAGGTCCATACCATTTCTGTCCTTTATTGAGCCCATCTTTGCATAAAATGTTCCCTTGGTATCACTAATTTTCAGAGATCTCTAGTCTTTCCCATTCTACTGTTTTCCTCTATTTCTTTGCATTGATTGCTAAGGAAGGCTGTCTTATCTCTCCTTGCTATTCTTCAGAACTCTGCATTCAAGTAGGTATTATCTTTCCTTTTCTCCTTTGCCTTTAGCTTCTCTTCTTAGCTATTTGTAAGGCCTCCTCAGGCAACCATTTTGCCTTTTTGCATTAGTTTTTCTTGGGGCTAGTCTTGATCACTGCATCCTGTACAGTGTCATGAACCTCTGTCCATAGTCTTCAGGTACTCTATCAGATCTAGTCCCTTAAATCTATTTGTCATTTCCACTGTATAAGGGATTTGCTTTACATCATACCTGAATGGTCTAGTGGTTTTTCCCTACTTTCTTCAATTTAAGTCTGAATTTGGCATAAGGAGTTCATGGTCTGAGCCACAGTCAGCTCCTGGTCTTGTTTTTGCTGACTGTATAGAGATTCTCCATCTTTGGCTTCAAAGAATATAATCAATCTGATTTCGGTACTAACCATCTTGTGATGTCCATGTGTAGAGTCTTCTCTTGTGTTGTTGGAAGAAGGTGTTTGCTATGACCAATGTGTTCTCTTAGCAAAGCTCTTGTTAGCCTTTGACCTGCTTTGTTTTGTACTCAAGGCCAAATTTGCCTGTTACTCCAAGTGTCTCTTGACTTCCTACTTTTGCTTTCCAGTCTGCTATAATGAAGAGGACATCTTTTTTGGGTGTAAGTTCTAGAAGGCTTTGTAGGTCTTCATAGAACCGTTCAGCAGAACTGGCTTGCTATTAGCCACTGCAGGTACTGTTGGAAAAGGCATTTTGATGTGTTTCCGCAAGACTGACTCTCACTCTGTTTCCTGAACTCCTCAAAAGTTCAACACCAAGTGGAATTTAGAAAGATGAACTGCCTGCCACCATGTCCTGTCTCTTCATCCTTGCTCCTACCTATGGAGGGTTGCATTTTTTTTTTTCCCTTCTGGTTGCCTGAGAAAGGCCTTCGATGGAGGGAAAGAAACTCCCCTAAGGCACTGATACCTTAATGATGCAGATTGAGTCTTCTGAGACCAAACAGGCAACAATCTTTTACCACAAGAGGGCAGTCTGACCCTGAACTTTGGTTCTATTCGGGAAGCTGATGTGTCCTAGAAGGGAACCTGAGGACTAGCTGGCTTGGTAGCAGACATAACAAGTCCCCTGGAATCCACTCAAAGCTAGTGTTGTGATTCTGATTTGAACTAGTGTCCTGATGGAGCCAGCAACTTGAATCTATGACCAGGACAGCATATTAAAAAGCAGAGACAATATCACTTTGCCGACAAAGGTTTTATGGTCAAATCTATGATTTTTCCAATAGTCATGTACAGATGTGAGAATTGGACCATAAAGAAGACTGAGCAACGAAGAATTGATACTTTTGAATTGTGATGCTGGAGGAGATCTTGAGAGTCCCTTGGATGGCAAGGATATCCAACCAATCAATAGTAAAGCCAATCAACCCTGAATATTCATTGGAAGGATTGATGCTGAAGCTGAAGCTCTAATACTTTGGCCACCTGGCACGAAGGGTTGACTCATTGGAAAAGACCGTGATGCTGGGAAAGATTGAGGGTAGAAGGAGAAGAGTACGGTAGAGGATGAGATGGTTGGATGGCATCACTGACTCAATGGATGTGAGTTTTAGCAAGCTCCGAGAGACTGTGAAGGACGGGGAAGCCTGGTTTGCTGTGGTTCATGGAGTTGCAGGGTCGGACACGACTTAGGGACTGAAAATTGACAACAATGACCAAATGTCTACTCTTGTCTGAAAAGGAGAGGGACATAGAGAAGTTGTTAAGTCCTAGTGATGACCACAGAGGATGTTCCTTGAGCACTTCTTCTGGCTGGTGAATTATCTTTAATGTCCACATTCATTGGGCAGGTCACACAGCAGAGACCTGCTACTTCCTAGCTGAAGACAGGAGAGACAAAGTAAAAAGTGACGAATAATATAGGTGCATGCACCACCCTGCTTGCACTGCCACTTATTAGTTGCACGACCTTGGGCAGGTTGCCTATGTCCATGCAGAGCTGAAAAATAGCAATAATATTACTAATTACCTCATGGGGGATTATGGAGGGTAAGTGACTATATAGGCACAGTAGGCTAGCATCATTCTCCTGGACACATTCTCCTGTTTGTGTTTATTTTTTGTTGAAGATTGACCCAGGTTTGATCCCGGGGTCAGGAAGAATCCTTGGAGGAGGGCATGGCAACCCACTCCAGTATTCTCGCCTGATGAATCTCATGGAGAGAGGAGCTGGCAGGTTATAGTCCATAGGGTTGCAAAGAATCGGACGTGACTGAAGTGACTTAGCAGATATGCATAGCTGATTTACAGTGTTGTGTTAATACTGCTGTATAGCAGTGATTCAGTCATACACATATATACATTCTTTTTTTCTTTTTAAATTCTTTTCCTTACAGTTTATCACAGGATGTTAATTTAAATATAGTTCTCTGGACAGTAGACCTTGTCATTATGCAGTGTTTTTGGCCAAAAATGATTTTCATCATCTATAAAAACTCTCTTATCTAAACACTTACAGTATCTCTAAAATAAAACTATCTGATCTATTTTAAAAATTTCCCAAACATTAGTTTTGAAAGAATTTATTTAAAATATAGAAATAGAAAAATTTTTAGTCATTGCAAGAACGATGTATTGACATCTGGGAAGGTGGAATTTACTACTTAAATGCTAAAAAAAAAAAAACTTTTATAATAGGTAGATGAACTGATTTAGTAAATGCAGCTACCTTTAAGTTTGAATCCATAATTTTTTGCAAGATCTTTTTTAGCTGTCAGAGCCATTACTACCAAACATTAGAATAAACTAGAAACCAGAATTTCATATCACTTTATCCCACAGTCCCAAACCAAATATTATAGAAACAAAGCTATTCAATTACATTTCTCTCACTAAAATTTCTTTGGTGAAGTCCAAGAAAAGTTTTATAAAACATAAAATAAAAATATTAAAGAGTAATTTTAAATTTTGTTTCAAAAATATTTATTTGGGTGCCTCAGTCTGAGTTTTGGCATCACAGATCTTCATTGCTCTTGGTTCTTCCACAGCATGTGGGATCTTAATTCCCTGACCAGGGCTCAAACCTGTGTCCCCTGCATTGAAAGGCGTATTCTTAACCAGTGGACCACCAGGGAAGTCCTAAGAATAGTTTTAAATCCTTTCAAAATTTCTGTCTTTAGAAGTATGACAACTGAAATATATTAGCACAGTATTATGTATATAGTTTATAAAAAATATGAATATATCAGGAATATCAGCTCAACATTTGTTTGGATGGGGTGTCCAAGAAAAAATTTGGGATCAATAAAAACACCAATACAGTATACTGACACATATATATGGAATTTAGAAAGATAGTAATGATGACCCTGTATGTGAGACAACAAAAGAGACACAGAGGTATAGAACGGACTTTTGGCCTCTGAGGGAGAGGGAGAGGGTAGGATGATTTGAGAGAATGGCACTGAAACATGTATACTATCATATAAGAAACGAAGCGCCAGTCTTCGTCAATACAGGATACAGGATGCTTGGGGCTGGTGCACGGGATGATCCAGGGAGATGATATGGGGTGGGAGGTGGGAGGGGGCTTCGGCATTGGGAGATCGTGTACACCTGTGGCTGATTCATGTCAATGTTTGGCAAAACCAATACAGTATTGTAACATAGAATAAAGTAAAAAAAGAAAAAATTTGGGATCATAACGCCTATGTGATAATAAAGCAACCCTTACACTTAATTATTAGGTCATCTCAGTAGCATCACATGCTACACAGAAATATTTGTGAAAGAAAACTTCATTGCCTTGTTTTAAGAAATTGCCAGAGCCACCCCAACCTTCAGAAAACACTGCCCTGATCAGTCAGCAGCCATCAACATCGATGCAAAAACCTCCACTAGCAAAGAGATTATGACTCACTGAAGGCTCACATCATGGTCAGCATTTTTTAGCCATAGCATAGTTTTAAATGAAGATGTGTACATATTTTAGACAAAATGCGACTACAATATAGTGTAAGCATAACTTTTATATGCAGTGGAAAGCCAAAATATTCGTGTGACTTGATTTATTGTGAGATTAGTTTTAGATGGAACAGAATCCACGATATCTCTGAAGTACAATATCCCTGAGGTATGCCTGAATGTTAACAATTTCCCATTTATTAGATATCATCCAACCCCAAATTCTTCAGAGTTCTTGATAATATTTAAGAGTATAGAATGGTCTTGAGACTAAAGTTTGAGAACTGCTGCCTCAAAAGAAAAATAAAACAGTACTTTTACATTTCTAAGATTGCTTAAGGGTCTAGGAGAGAGAAGTGAGGTGGCAGATGTAACCATCAGTGGTTACATTTTTTCTTCTTACTCTTTCCCTTGGTATAGCTTGGTATTTTATTTTAATTGTTTTATTATGGCAAGAATTCTGACACTCTGGAAGTACATCATAAGTCACATAACCCTGATGAGCATGACAATGAAGCATTTTCTTGTCAATTGATTGTTTTTATTAATCTTCTTTATTTCTCAGACCCAAGATGGGCTAAAGTTGGAAGACTCTACTTAGTAAAGTACACTCTTCTGCGAGAGCTAAAATTTAAGAAAATTCTTAAACACCAGAGTCATACTTATGATCTTAAAATTCTTTCTCTCAACCCACAGTGAAGAAATTGCTTATTAAACACAGGTGCTTTTGGAGGAAAAAAAAATCCAATAAGCGATTGAATACGCAGTTTAATTTTGAAAGAGTTAAGCTCCTTCCTGACGTAGACTACTCTCTCAGACAGTGGCTTATTCTAAATGCTTCAGCAAATAATACCAAACAGTACAGTAAATCTCCATCTTTCCTGAGAGTGCTGCTAGAATAGATTTCCCCCTAACCCTGGCTGGGGCTCTCTTTATTTATTAGGGGGATTAAACTTAATTCCCTTGATTTATACTTGTTCTTTCTAACAATGGTTGATACATAGGAATTCAGAGAGGCTTTTTCAGATTTGAGATGCAAGTTCAATGTCAGCCCCCTTTTTTTTTTTTTTTGGTTTTTCTAAATCAAAACAAAGGAATAGTTGCCAATAAAGCACGCTATGCAGAATCCAGGACTTATATGGTGACTTCGAATCGAAGTTTACTCCCTTGATTTTTCTAGAAATTAGATGCAGCTACTGAGAATACCAGAAGCGTTGGCTTCAGGATCAGTAGATGTAAGCTGAGCTTAGGCAAATAGGATCTTACTTTGCAGTCTCCTGATTACTGCTGCAAGAACCTCTTGAAAGGTTATTGATAGATCAGCATTGAACAACTCTTTACTTTGTAGAAGCCATAAGATTTAACAGTTCGTATATAAGCTACAGGTTTGAGCCCTGGCCGTACCACTTACAAGTCACGTGACCTTGGTTAAGTGACATTACCACTCAGATATTGAGTCCCTAAAATAAGAAATATAATGACCAACCTCATAGAATTATGTTGTTGATATGAATAATAAATGTCAAGTATTTTGTCTGATATGAAGTAACCAGTAAACATTATTTATAATTGGTTTTCTTTTATTTCTTTAACCTCCCACAGCTCTGCGATTACTGTGAGGCAGAAATCACTATTTCTAAGGAAATACTGAGGGTCAGCAGTTAACTGTCCATTGACCCAGAGCCCATGGCCCTCTGATTCCAAACTGAGGACACTTCGTAATACTCCATCCTGAATCTTGTAAGTATAGGAACAAGACTCATAAAAGCTTGAACTCTTACATAATCTTATACCTCATTTAATAAATTCAGAGAATTTGTGGGATCTAGATAAGCATATAAACTTGAACTTTGAACCTTTGTAAACAAATATACATTATTAGATTTATTTAATTTTCTGTTTACTATTGTTTTGGGGCTTCCCTGGTATCTCAGAGGTAAAGAATCCACCTGCCAGTGTAGGAGCTGTGAGTTCGATCCCTGGGTTGGAGAGATCCCTGGAAGTAGGAAATGGCAACCCACTCTAGTATTCTTGCCTGGGAAATCCCATGGATAGAGGAGGCTGGGGGGCTACAGTCCATGGTGGTGGTGGTTTAGTCACAAGTCATATCTGACTCTTCTGTGACCCCATGGACCGTGACATCCACAAGTCAGATATGACTTAGCAAATAAACAACAAAAAATATATTGTTCTATTACTTTAACATGGTACTAAGATCCATCTCTATCAGTAGC
This sequence comes from Madoqua kirkii, assembly GCA_006408675.1. Classification (NCBI taxonomy): domain Eukaryota; kingdom Metazoa; phylum Chordata; class Mammalia; order Artiodactyla; family Bovidae; genus Madoqua; species Madoqua kirkii. The sequence goes on along the minus strand of SJYC01137605.1, from coordinate 5,331 downwards.
TGTTTATGGACTCAAACTTTATATTTAGGATAATAGGGTCACACTGGATGTGGTAGTTTCTCAAAATTCTGGAGAGCAGGAAGTGTCTTAGCATGGTAGAGAGTCCAGCAGAGTGGACTAAACAGCTGAGTACAATAGGGGAGGTGAGCTACTTTTTCATTCATGATGCAAATATTTGTAACACCCCCAGTGTGTGCAGGGACTGCTCTGGAATAGGCAATGAATAAGCCAGACCAGGTCTTTACTTTTAAAGAGATCACATACTGGAGTGAGGAGATGAGCAAATACATCAGAATGGTCGTTTCAGATAGTGTAAGTAGGGGCTAAGAAGACAATAAAACAAGGTGATGGACACAGGCTGATGGGAGAGATGCTGGGGTGTGGTGGGGAAGTCAGGTGCAGTTGTCTGGGAAGACCTATCTATGGGGGTGGCAATTTGAGCTGAGATTTTGATCATTAAAAACAACCAACTGAGCAAGGAGCCAGGGCTCAGGCACTGGGAACAAACTTGGCATGTTATAAGAATAAAAGGAGGGGCTCATTATGAATAACGAAACTCAAAATCCTTATGAGGTCTTTTTTGTCCGCATAAGAAAAATACAAGCTTGGGATTACCAATTGCTTTAGTCACTTTTATTTACCTTCTAGAAAAAAAGAATAGGAGTGGCTGAGGTACACCTTTCCTTTGAAGTGCTTAGAAGGGCAAAACTGGTTCCAGCTTGTTGACTCTTTTACAGTGCTGAAATGTGTATGGTTTTCCTTCAGATATTTGAGAACCAAAACTTTTACACATAGGAGCATTTGGCTCATCTGTGAAATGTTAGCTTCTCTTAGTAAACTTCACCAAGGACACGGAGTTTGGTATCCCTATTTATAAATCTAATCTTTAGCACACATGATGATTCACACTAAAAAAAATAGAAGATCTTCCTGTAACTCCACTTTTAATTTCTTCCCATTTTTTCCTCACTCATTGTAAATAGTCAAAGTACCTATTTATAGAAAAATCAACAACTAGAAAACAGAAGAAAGGCAGAGATGATCTGGGCTGTTTGCCTTTCCTAAACCATGTCATGCAGAATGTTGTTGTTCGTTGTTCAGTTGCTCAGTAGCATCCAGTTCTTTACAACACCATGGACTGCAGCACGCCAGGCTTCCCTGTTCTTCACCATCTCCTGGAGCTTGCTCAAACTCATGTCCATTGAACTGGTGATACCATCCAACCATCTCATCCTCTGTCATCCCTTCTCCTCCTGCCTTTAATCTTTCCAAGCATCAAGGTCTTTTCCAATGAGTTGGCTCTTGGCCTCAGGTGGCCAAAGTATTGGAACGTCAGGCAGAATACTGTAGTTATAAAAGATCTTATATTTACTGGGAGGGAAATACTGTGTTTGTATCTTTCCGTGTCTAACCAGAACAGTGAGGAATCAGGGCTCCTCGGCTGCTCCTGCTTTCTAACCTCTTGCCAGGACTTTCTGTGCTAGAACCTAATCAGACCCAGCGGATGGGAGAGTCTGGGAGATGTGGTTTTCAGGCTTCTAGCCCCTGAGAGGCAGGAAGGAGAATAGTATGAACTTGAAGGCCAACAGTCAAGTAACTAGAACAATACTCTAGTAAGATAAAAGATAAAAAATTGACTTAAAATTAAATTCATTTAATTTTAATTAATTTTACATTAAAATCCATTAATTTTAATTAACCTTAAAACATTTTTTTTACGTCATGATTTCTCCAAACCTTTAATATGCTATTGTGTTTGAAATTTTTCAAAAGGGAGTTTGTAGCGCTTCTACACTTTGAGTTTGTAGTGCTTCTCAATTTTATTTGGTAATTGTCTCCCCACCAAATACAGTTTTAACATTTCATAAGACCTCAGACTAGGATAAAAATAGGGCCAAACAAAAATGCTATTTTCTTTAGATTATAATGAGGCCATAGGATAATAAAGTATATAAAAGATGTTTTCCTCATGAATTATGAAAACTACAGAGGACAGATTAGAGTGGTAATGTAGGAATTCAAATATACCAACACCCTGAAAACTAATTATCTTAAAGGAATGACACTGACAAATCCTTGCATTTCTTGGATATTTTTGTAATGATTGCTTATTGTTTTGGTAGCCCAATACATGAACATCTTCTTTGAGAGAATCACAAGGGGAGAAATAAATAATGAAGAGCTCTGATTGATATGGAAACTGGAGGGAAGGACAGTCTTTCTGGTTAGTTAACAGTTGCTGAAGTTGCTCTGTCATGTCTGACTCTTTGCAAACCCCTGGACTGCAGCATACCAGGCTTGCCTGTCCTTCACTATCTCCTGGAGTTTGCTCAGAGTCATGCCCATTGTGTCGATGATCCCATCCAACCATCTCATCCTCCATGGGCCCCTTCTCCTCCTGCCCTCAGTGGTTCCCAGCATCAGGGTTTTTTCCAGTGAGTCGGCTCTTTGCACCAGGTGGCCAGAGAATTGGAGCTTCAACTTCAGCATCAGTTCTTTCCGTGAATATTCAGGACTGATTTCATTTAGAATTGACTGGTTTGATCTCCTGGCTGTCCAAGTTAATAGCTAATTCTGATAATTCAGGACAGAGAAGCCTGGTGGGCTACAGTCCATGGGGCTGTAAATAGTCGGACATGACTGAACAAGTTTTACTGTATCTACAGAGACACAGTGAGTTCAGAGGCACTGGCCTAAGTGTCCAGAGGGAGCGATGCCAGCGGCACAGCTGTGGCTCTCCCGCAGGGCCAGTGCCAAGAGGGCACCCTACCCAGATGGCTCTGTTGGCAGGGTCTTAGCTGCACTTGGTCCGTGTATGTTCCTGCCTGAGTCTGTTTATTTGGTCTTCTTGCCTATTGTGTAACTTTCAACCCCTCCCAAAATTATTTTTCTCCTTGGGCAAATTAGATTTATTTTCTTTGTTTGCAAGAACTCTAACTGAAACATTCTTAGAAAGTAGAGAAAATCAAAGGGAAACTCAATATTCTAATTTTTTTTCCTACCAATAAGAAAGAAAAGACTGATTATATCAAGGAAATTACTAAAAAAATAAAATCTGCCTCCCAATGCAGGAGATGCAGGTTCGATCCTTGGGTCAGGAAGATACCCTGAAGAAGGAATTGGCAGCCCACTCCAGGATGATTGCCTGGGAAGTCCCATGGACAGAGGAGCCTGGCAGGCTATGGCCCATGGGGTTGAAAAAGAGTCAGACATGACTTAGTGATTAAACAACAATTACGTTCCAACGGAATGGATAAGTTTAGCAAAGCAGATTTGCAAAAATTCAAAGAAATACCATATGTAATAGGGAAAAAAGGAGAACATTCTAAAACATTATCTCATTGCATAAATGTAAAAATTCCAAAGGAGAAAAAGTAGGAGAAACATAAGAAGACAGTAGGACGGCTGCAAAGATTAAAGTCCAGAATAAGAGTAAGTTTGTGAAAATTCTTAATAAAAATGGAAAGATTTTTAAGGCATTATCTGAACAAGAACAAGAGATGGGTAAGCCAGCATCTTGGGGAGGATGCTAGATGGTTAATGTTAGTTGCTCAATTGTGTCCACCTCTTTGCTATCCCATGAACTGTAGCCCTCCAGGCTCCTCTGTCCATGGGATTTTCCAGGCAGGAATACTGGAGTGGATTGCCATTCCCTTCTCCAGGGGATCTTTCAGACCCAGGGCTTGAACCTGGATCTCCTACATTACAGGCAGACTGTTTTCCATCTGGGCCACCAGGGAAAGTTAGATCAAAGTTATATGAAGACAGGTTAGACAAAGGTTAAATGAACACAGAACGCATGGACTAGATGATCTCCGTGGTCCTGACCATTCATAGTACTTTATGATAATCAGCTTACTCATTTTCTATGTTTGCTCCAGGTTCTCTAGCAGGAAGGATTGCCTTCAGTTTGCAAACAGCAGAACAATCTGCCTAAATATAGACAGTCTAGTTAAGACCGGTGTGGTAATGAGAGAACCCAGCCACACAGTAAAATGAAATATAAATTTAAAAAGACTTTTATGTACTCATTGTAAGACTGTGATCAAGAACCTCCAATAGCTCTGTCATGTGAAAAATAAATCCTCCCTGAAGTAGGTTAGCAGGAAGAGAGAAAAAGTTGCAGATGGGGACAAAGTGAGTCCTAGAAACTCAAGTTCATTAGGTTATGACTGCATCCCAGCCCCTTCAATCACATGGACAAATAATTCCACTTTTTTTTTCGTTTGTTTGTTTCAACTTTTTTCTCTTTTGTAACAAGGCCAGAATAATAATACAGCCATAGATGAGGATTCCGATGCTCAATCACTCAAGTTATAAGCAGTAAGCAGGAGAGGCAGGCTTTGGAGATCTTCGAGATCACAAACCCATTTCTTTTTCCATTTTGCCTCTATTGATCAGTAGTTCTCAATCTATTGTTTGCTGCAAGGTACCAGGAGAATCTCCCGTGGAGAGTTTATTGTGTGTGCTTAGTCGTTCAGTCATGTCCGATTTACTGCAGGTGGATTCTTTACTGTCTGAGCCACCAGGAGAATTTATTACCACACCTAATTCTTTGCTCCTCTCCCTGTAAGAAGAGCCTACAGCCTTGTAGTGCTTCCCCATGGGAGACTATATTGATACATTTTCCACCTGCATTTCCACCATGGCGTATTCTTAGATTCAACTCAGTATTCAGATGCACAAAACTACCATCGATTACACTGGCATCAGATTCAGCAGAAGCACATAGGACAGGAGCCACAATTTGCCAGCAGTGAAGCGTCAAGTGTTCCTCTTCTCTGGGCCATCAAATCACACAGCTTCCTGGGGACAGCTCGTGTCCAAGAGGTGACATACCTGGGACTGGTGTGGAATCCACTCACGCCCCACAGGAGCCAATATCTCCTTTAAAACTTCAGAAGCATAGCTTCTAGCACCCCCACAAGGACAGGCTCAGTGAGAACTGTCACCACACTCGAGGGAGCTAAATCTACACAGCCTCCGTCAGGGATCTATTGTGCATTTATAGTTCCTCCCAGTTGTTGATTGGTTGGTTTGGTCTCTAAGTCGTGTCTGACTCTTGCAACTCCATGGACTGGCATCCATGGAATTTCCCAGGTAAGCATACTGGAGTGGGTTGCCTTTTCCTTCTCCAGGGAATCTTTCTGACCCAGGAGTTGAACTTGGATCTTTTGCATTGCAGGAGGATTCTTTACCACCTGAGCCACCATGGAAGTCCAGTTCCTCTCAGGACAGATGCAGTTGCCAATCTGAGATCATATTTACTATGAGCATTGTTGTTGAAGAACACTGTTAACACATTACTCTCCTCTGGGTCCAGGGGAACAG
>SJYC01137603.1:0-13009 GCA_006408675.1 Madoqua kirkii | reverse complement strand
AAGAGACTTTTTAGGTCCTATTCACTCTATGTCATAAAGGCGGTGTCATCTGCATATCTGAGATTATTGATATTTCTCCTGGCAATCTTGATTCTAGCTTTTAACTGATAGTTGCCTGATAATTATAATTAATTTTGAAAATTTTTCTTAATTTTGTGAATGAACATCATTTGATGATCTCACTGAAAATGTCAGCATTTATTTTTAAAATCAATAAGCACACTTTATTTGTACAATGCTTGGTTTACTTGAACTCATTCAGTCCCACCTTATTTAATTAAATACTGCTGCCTCTGCTCAGTTGATTCAATCATGTCCAACTCACTGCTACCTTATGGACTATAATCCTCCAGTCTCCCCTGTCCATGGTATTTTCACAGCAAAAATACTAGAGTGGGGTGCCATGCCCTCCTCCAGGGGATCTTCCAGACCCAAGGATCAAACCCTTGTCTCTTGCATTGCAGGCAGATTCTTTACCACTGAACCACTAGGGAAGCCCAAATTAATACACTAAATATAAGCAAAATATAGTTAATAATAAGTAGAGATTACTTTTCATTCTGTGGATTCCATGTGAAAACAGATTGCATAGAACAATAGAAAATGGAAATTACTTGGTAAGATTTTGTGAAGCAGCAACATAATCAACGGTTACTATGTCTAAGGAAGTGATAGTAAAAAGAGCAGGGAAACTACTTTTCCCATGAAAATAACTTTGCTTTTGTTTTTCCTGTTGTTATTTGCTGCTCCTGCTTTTGATACTGTTTTGAATTTAAGGTACTTGCCTGGAGAGAAATATCCCAACCCAGAAACCAAAAGCTAACAAGTGCTTTGTGATGAAACAAAGAAATATGCTTAATTTGGTTTCTTAAATGTCAAATAATTCATTACTTGGTTTTCTGAGTTTCTTAGGAAGAAGAGAAAGTGGGAAAATCTCAAATTAATTATTATTTAATAAGAAGAGCTTGCACTCTATTACTTATTCAACAGCTTTCACTCATGTAACTTATTACACACTACAAATATTGCCTCATCAATCATCACTAAATGAGGGCAGAGAACATGACAAGTTTTAAATAATTTCCAGGAGCTCTGATATTAATATCATACTCTATTTATACAAAATAAGGTATAATCCTTGCTGAGTGATCATGCTGGCTTTCATGGAGAATAAATCATCAATTCGTGTCCTGGAGGAAAACTGACAAAATACCTCTCTAGTTGTTGAATATGATTAGAACAATGGATTTAAAAATGTGGCTCCTGTTTATACGAGCAATTGCATGAAAAGTAATCAAATTTCCTGCAACACAGCACGTACAAATATGAGATACACTGAAACTTCTGTTATTATATATACAAACAATGAAAACGATGGTATGATCCTGAGTCAAATTTGGTAATTTGTTTTAACTACATCAGTTCAAGAACTGCTTGGACGTTTTTACTATGCAGCTTATTGAGACTGTGTTTAGTCGTTCAGTTGTGTCTGACTCTTTGTAACCCTTTGGACTGTAGCCCTCCAGGCTCCCCTGTTCATGGGATTTTCCAGACAAGAATACTGGAGTGGGTTGCCATTTTCTTCTCCAGGATATCTTTCTGATCCAGTGATCAAATCAACATCTCCTGTGTCTCCTGCATTGCTGGCAGATGCTTTACCCACTGAGACACAGGTGAAGGCCAACTATTAGGACTACTGAAGAATAATTAGTATTTTAAAAAGCTATAATATGGGATGGATAAATTAGGAGTTTGGGATTAGCAGATACACACTACTATGTAAACAATAGCATGAGGAACTATATCCAAAATCTTGTAATAACCTATGGTGGACAAGAATATGGAAACAAATCAGAAAAAGAATATATACAGACATAGATATAGATGTGCGTAACTGAATCAATTTGCTGTAAACTGAAACAAACACAAGCTTGTAAATCAACTACACTTCATTTAATAAATAAAAAAATAAATGGTTAAGATGAAAAAATAAATAAATAAAAAATAAAACTTTCATTTCAATTATAAAATCATTATCAGTAGAAAAGTAATAGTTGACCCTTGAACAACATGGGTTCAAACCGTGCAAATCTACTAATATGAAGGTTTCTTTCAATAAATATACAGAAAAGCTTTTAAAAATTTATGACAATTTGGGAAAACTTGCAGGTGAAGCTTATAGCCTAGAAATATTGAAATTTTTATTAAAAAAAGATATATCATGAAGGCATAAAATATGTAGACAGTGTTCTGTTCTTAGGTATAAAGTCTGCTGCTATTTCTGCTAAGTCACTTCAGTTGTGTCCGACTCTGTGTGACCCCATAGATGGCAGCCCACCAGGTTCCCCTGTCCCTGGGATTCTCCAGGCAATAACACTGGAGTGGGTTGCCATTTCCTTCTCCAATGCATGAAAGTGAAAAGTGAAGTGAAGTTGCTCAGTCGTGTCCGACATCTAGCGACCCCATGGACTGCAGCCTACCAGGCTCCTCCAACCATGGGATTCACCAGGCAAGAGTACTAGAGTGGGGTGCCATTGCCTTCTCTGTAGCATGCAGGCTAGTTTACAATTAAGCAATCATATTCTTCTTCATTACCAATGCACGAATGTTTATACTTATAAATAAATACGGCACAACATCTTTTCATTTTTGAAGTCTAGTGTTAGAAATAAGTATAGTATCTGTAGTGCTTTGTATTATATATAAAGTAATATAGATGTAGTTATGGACATATGGTTCATCTGAATTTATGGCAATGATAAATACAGTACAGTATTGTAAATGCATGTTCTCTTCCTTATGATTTTCTTAGTAATATTTTATTTTTCACAGCTTAGTTTAATATAGGAATACAGTATACAAAACATATAAGACAAAAAATACTTGTTAACAGACCATTTATATTATTGATAAGGTTTCTGGTCAAAAGTAGGCTATTTGTTATTACGTTTTGGATAGTTAAAGCTATAAATGGCATTTTGACTGTGTGTAAGTTGGCCCTCTAAGCCTTATTGTTCAAAGATCAATTCTATATGTCTTAGATGTTTGCATCTAATAATATACTAATTATTTTAGAATCAAAGTTCTAATTTCCTATACTTATTGAATAATTCTTCAATAAATAAATCAATAAAAACCTATGTATTATTAAAAACATTAGAAATGAAAACAATTGCCAAGGATATGGAGAAAAGGGAATCCTTGTACACTGTTGGAAATGTAATTGGTCCAACCACTATGGAAAACAATATGGAAGTTTTTCAAAAAATAAAAAGAATCACCATATAATCCATCAATTCCACTTCTGGGTATTTACCTGAAGAAAATGAAAACATTAACTTGAAAGATATATTCACCATTATGTTCACTGTAGCATTATTTATGATTATCTAAGATATACGGTTTCCCTTATAGCTCAGTTGGTAGAGAATCTGCCTGCAATGCAGGAGACCTGAGTTTGATCCCTGGGTTTGGAAGATTCCCTGGAGAAGGGAAAGGCTTCTCATATCCAGTATTCTGGCCTGGAGAGTTCCATGGGCATGTATAGTCCATGGTGTCTCAAGAAGTCAGACAAGACTGAGCAACTTTCACTTTCTTTCAGCTAAGATAATAACTTGAGTGTTCGCCAATGAATAGATGGATTAAAAATGTGATGCACACACACACACACATACAATAGTATATTATTTAGTCATAATAAAAGAATGATATATTTCCATTTGAGACAACATTAACAGACATCAAGGGCATTATGCTAAATGAAATATCAAAGACAATTACCTAATAATCTCATTTGTTTGTGATCTGAAAACAAAAACAAGGTCATAGATAAAAGAACAGATTGGTGAGGGGTGGGTAAAATGAGTGCAGGGGGTCAAAAGACAGATGTTATTTCCAGCTGATCAAATGCTGATTATTTTCAGCTAATTAAGCCAACTAAGGTCTGTCTAGTCAAGGCTATGGTTTTTCCAGTAGTCATGTATGGATGTGAGAATTGGACTGTGAAGAAGGCTGAGTGCAAAAGAATTGATACGGTTGAACTGTGGTGTTGGAGAAGACTCCTGAGAGTCCCTTGGACTGCAAGGAGATCCAACCAGTCCATTCTGAAGGAGATCAGCTCTGGGATTTCTTTGGAAAGAATGATGCTAAAGCTGAAAGTCCAGTACTTTGGCCACCTCATGCGAAGAGTTGACTTATTGGAAAAGACTTTGATGCTGGGAGGGATTGGAGGCAGGAGGAGAAGGGGATGACAGAGGATGAGATAGCTGGATGGCATCATGGACTCAATGGACATGAGTCTGAGTGAACTCCGGGAATTGGTGATGGACAAGGAGGCCTGGCATGCTGCCATTCATGGGGTTGCCAAGAGTCAGACATGACTGAGTGACTGAATTGAACTGAAACTGATGTCTGAACAGTTCAATTTTTTCTTTAATGTCATAAAACAAATTTGTTTTTATTGCTCCACTTTTTGTAGTTTAATATATAGGGAAAACATAAGTTTAAGGAAATATATCCAATTGTTCTTTTCAATAAAACAATTGATGTCCAAATGGACAATTTCTGTCTCTGAGGCTATGATTTTGTGCATTAATGAAGAAAGAAATGAAAAGAACACAAATATTTGTATTTGTCAACTCTATATTTTTTATGTCTTTATAGAAGGGGAAAAGGTGGAAGCAGTGGCAGATTTCTTCTTCTTGTGCTCTAAAATCACTGCAAATGGTGACTGCAGACATGAAATTAGAAGATGATTGCTTCTGGGCAGGAAAGCTATGACAAACCTAAAAACAAAAACATCACTTTGTCAACAAAAGTCCATATAATCAAGGCTAATGGTCTTTCTAGTAGTTGTGTACAGTGTGAGTTTGACAATAAAAAAACAGAGCACTAAAGAATTCATGCCTTTGAACTCTGGTGCTGGGGAAGACTCTTCTGAGTCCCTTGGAAAGTAAGGTGATCAAATCAGTCAATCTTAGAGGAAACCAGCCCTGAATATTTGGAAGGATGATGTTGAAACTGAAGCTCCAATACTTTGGCTATATAATGAGAACAGTTTACTCATCGGAAAAGACCCTGATGATAAGAAATATTAAAGGCAGAAGGAGAAGGAAGTGATAGAGGATGAGATGATTGGATAGCACCACAAATTCAATGGACATGAATTTGAATACATTCCAGGAGGTGGTGGGGGATAAGGAAGCCTGGTGTGTTGCAGTCCATGTGATCATGAAGAGTCAGACATGACTTGGCGACTGGACAACACCAACAACATAGTTGTAGTCAATAAAACAAAACAAAACAGAATTTTGGGGAATTTTATTATTTTGATTAACATAAATGCATTCAATTGAGAAAATTACTCTGTATGTTGGAGTGACCATTTGTGAATATGCCATCTTTCTTACAGGCTCTAGAGAGATATTTTAGTTCACTCAACAAATGTTTACTGACCCATTACCAGAAACCAGGCCTTGACAAATATAGAAGGTTATTTATTAATGTAGTTGAACACATTCTTGTTGCATACCTACTGTGTGTACCAGTGTCCTGCAAGGTAAATATAATATAGTTGTTAAGCAATCAAACAACAAACCTGAATTCAAGAAGGTTAAAATATAGTCCCTGAAGAAAGTCTAATGCCATCTATTCCCAAGGCATTTTTTAAATACCCTGAATAATTTGGGTTATGAAATAGTCTTAATGAAAGTAAAGTCTCTGACTCTTTGTGGCCCCATGGACTATATAGTCCGTGGCATTCTCCAGGCCAGAATACTGGAGTGGGTAGCCTTTCCCTTCTGCAGGGGACCTTCCCAACCCAGGGATCAAATCCAGGTCTCCCGCATTGCAAGTGGATTCTTTACCAGCTGAGCTACAAGGGAAGGCCAGAGCAAATGCTAACCTCCTAATCACTTATTTTGGAACACAAGATGTATTTGCATATCGACCAGACGTTTTGCCATTATGTCTTTTTATTTAATACTTTATTCTACGTTACAATACTGTATTGGTTTTGCCATACATTGACATGAATCAGCCACAGGTGTACACGATCTCCCAATGCCGAAGCCCCCTCCCACCTCCCACCCCATATCATCTCTCTGGATCATCCCATGCAACAGTCCCAAGCATCCTATATCCTGTATTGAACATAGACTGGCGCTTCTTTTCTTATACGATAGTATACATGTTTCAATGCCATTCTCCCAAATCATCCCACACTCCCCCTCTCCCTCAGAGGCCAAAAGTCCATTCTATACATCTGTGTCTCTTTTGTTGTCTCACATACAGGGTCATCATTACTGTCTTTCTAAATTCCATATATATGTGTCAGTATACTGTATTGGTGTTTTTCTTTCTGGCTTTTATGTTTTAAGCAGTAGTTACCACAATGGGTCAGAGAAAGCTGTATGAACTCAGGTATAGACCTTACATAATTTAAGAAATAGCATAAAATTATTAAAAATAAAATCATATAACAATGGCTGCTACTGTATAATTGAAATCATTTTGACATTAGAAGTAGTAGATTCAAAATGAAATCTATATACATATTAATAAAAGTCTAGGAAATCTTCATTTCAGAAAACCTTGCCATATGTAATCATTTCAGAGTTCTTCTAAAGTTGAACAAAGATATATTTTCCCATAAAAATGAATAAAAATTACACCCTGAAGTGTTCAAGTCCTCTTCTTTCTTGGCTTTATATTATATTCTCTTTGTTGCTGAACAAAGATACCTTACATAATTTAAGAAATAGCATAAAATTATTAAAAATAAAATCATATAACAATGGCTGCTACTGTATAATTGAAATCATTTTGACATTAGAAGTAGTAGATTCAAAATGAAATCTATATACATATTAATAAAAGTCTAGGAAATCTTCATTTCAGAAAACCTTGCCATATGTAATCATTTCAGAGTTCTTCTAAAGTTGAACAAAGATATATTTTCCCATAAAAATGAATAAAAATTACACCCTGAAGTGTTCAAGTCCTCTTCTTTCTTGGCTTTATATTATATTCTCTTTGTTGCTGAACAAAGATTAGCTGGCCTGACTTTTAATGTAGTTGATAGACAAGGTGAAATGAGAGTCTTATTGCTAGGAGATGTTTAGTCAATAGTGATAGTTTCTGGAACACATTAGATTCAGTTCCTCCCCTTCTTTTAAACTGGACTTCCGGCTGTGCATCCCCGGTGCACTTTCTTATTGTTCTCCAGTTGTCTTTACACTGGAATTGTGTCGTGAGCTACTTTGTTCTTGTCCTCTCTCTCCCTATGTCTGTCTTTTTAAATTTATTTTTTAACCTCGCTGTGTAGCTTGTGGGATCTTAGTTCTCCAGTCAGGGCCTGAACCTGCACCCCTTGCTTTAGAAGTATGGAGTCTTCTTAACTATTGGATTGCCAGGGAAGTTCCTTGTTTTTGTTTTTTTTTTTTGAGCCAGCTTTGTCTTATTCTACAAATGGTTTGACATTTTTAACAAACAATTTAAATGAAGGCTTAGAAGAAATTATTTTCAAGTATGTTGAGGACACAAAAGTAGGAGGTTTAGCTCAAATGACAGATTATAAAATCAGGATTCCTAGTGATTTCTATAGATGGAAATGCTGAGTTGATAGCAGACAGATACAATCTATGAGATAAAGGAAAAATCCACTAGAATTTAAAATAAGGATAAGAGATAAGTAAAGTAAAATAATGGAACCTGGTGGCAATATTGCTTATGTGGAAACATAAAGGAATCATGCAGTGAGAAGCAGATAGCAGTGACTCAATAAATGTTTATATAATTTACTATTTGACAGAAGATCATGGAAATGGATCATTGATTATAGCTAAGGGGAAACTTTTGTTTGTTTGTTTCTTACTTAATTACCTTATGAAAATTCTGAAGAGATATAATGAATTATATGTATGTAGTGGGCTGCAGTGCATAGGGTCACTAAAGAGTCAGACACGACTGAACAACTTCACTTTCACTTTTTACTTTCATGCATTGGAGAAGGAAATGGCAACCCACTCCAGTATTCTTGCCTGGAGAATCCCAGGGACGGGGGAGCCTGGTGGGCTGCCATCTATGGGGTCACACAGAGTCAGACATGACTGAAGCAACTTAGCAGCAGCAGCATACAACAAAATATTAATTGTGATTATCTCTGACTCAGGGCTGGTAAACTTTCATTTTATTTTACTACTAAAATAGTAATATTTTCCTTATTATATATACATGTATTTATTTTGAAATAAGAATAAACTTTAAAAAAAAAACAGATAAGAACGGCCCAGTGAAAAGTGACCAAATATATTTGGAGTTTTAGGAAAATTTTGATAGAAGAAATTTTTTCCCTCCACTGTGGCCATGTGCATGTAGGATCTTAGTTCCCTGAACAGAGATCAAACTTGTGACCCATGGGGTGGAAGCTTAGGGTTTTAACCACTGGACAATCAGGGAAGTCCCAGCGATGTTTTCTTTACAATGATTCAAAATAAATAATAAAGCAACAACTGCGAAATAAGAGTTATCTAATGTGGCTCCATTCAATAAAACCTAAGTGAAGAATAATTTTATCTAGAGTTACAGATTTCCAAAGGGAGCAAAAGGGAGTATATTTTGAATATATAAAAGCAATAGCTGTGGAATAGTTTTGCAAATAAGAACCCATGTCTTTCTTTATACTATAAGATCTGGAATAGAAATACTCATTGAAACTTTCAGTAGTTAGAGAAATTAATTATAAGAGTCTTTTTTTCAAACCTCTTTGTAGTTTTCTGGGTCTTTTCTACTGATTCTTGGTTAGTAGATTTTCTAAGGAAGAAAATCTTTAAAACTTTTTAAAACTTTTTATTCAGTACTTCTAAATAAGAAAAAAAATATTCCTTCACCGCTGTCTTATAGCCCTGGAGGAAAAAATACTAAAAGATTTCTACCGTGGGTGAAGAAACTTTTCATTCACACTGAAAAACTGGGTCATCTTCTTTTCAGAACTTTTTCTTTCAGAGAAAAGTCAGAGAACAAATTCAAGGGAAGCAAGGTAGCAGGTTTTCAACAATCCAGCAGGGAATTCCTCTTAGAGACAAAAATGAGTAAACTAGCTAGAGAGGAGAGTTGCATGGAGTTAGCAAGGTTGAAGTAAATATTGGGGGGAAAAGTATGTAAATTAGTGGGTTAATTTTTGATTTAATAAGTGACAGAAATTGGTTTCTCAGTTTTGTAGAACAAAAATCAACTGACTTCCGTCAAATTTAACTGTATTGATTTATTAGTTCCCCAATGTATTGATTCACTGTGGCTCTTAGGTTTATGGTCTTTAGTATGAAATAGAAAGATAATCCCCAGTGTAATTTAAAAAGGAAAAAAAGGAAAAAGAGCAGTTGGTAGTTTTGCAGGGATTTTTCTTAAGCTGTTGAACACTTTAAAGGGTGATTAAAGGAAGAACCACAAGGGTCACAGATGAGCCTGAAAAAATATTACAGCTGAGCTCGAGGAGGAACAAAGTCACACCTGAAGAAAGGCAAAACCAGAAGTGACACATGTAATCTCCTAAAAGCTAAGATGGCACCTTTATACATTAAAAAATTGAAAATAGTTGATTTGGGCTTCCTTGCTCACTCAGTGGTAAAGAAACTGCCTGCCACTGCCAAAGATGCAGAAGATGAGAGTTAGATCCCTGGCTCAGGAAGATTCCCTGCAGGAGGAAACGGCAACCCCCTCCAGCATTCTTGCCCAGGAAATCCCACGGACATAGGAACCTTGCGGGCTACAGTCCTTGGGGCTGCAAAGGGTCAGACATGACTGTTCATGGATGCATGCACACACACACACAAGCTGATTTACAATGCCGTTACTTTTTGATTTTTTTTTTTTTACAACAAAGTGATTCAGTTATACATATATATGTGCACATTCTTTTTTTTGAATATTCTTTTCCATTATGGTTTATTACGGGATGTTGAAGATAATTCCCTGTGTTATACAGTAGGACCTTGTTTATCCATTCTCTATATATTAATAATAGCTTACATTTGTTAATCTCAACCTCCCACTCCATTCCTCCCCCAAACCCCTCCCCCTTGGCCACCACCAGTCTGTTCTTTATGTCCGTGATTCTGTTTCTTAGATCGGCTCTTTTGTGTCATATTTTAGATTCCACATATACAATATCATACTGTACTTGGCTGTCTATTTCTGACTTCACTTAGTGTGATACTCTCGAGTTGCATTATTTCACTATTTTTTTACGGCTGAGTTGTATTCCACTATGGGGCTTCCCAGGTGGCGCTAGTGGTAAAGAACCCACTTGCCAATGTACATAGACATAGTAATAGCCACAGGTTCAGTCCCTGGATCAGGAAGATATCCTGGAGGAGGGCACAGCAACCCACTGCAGCATCCTTGCCTAGAGAATGCCACGGACAGAGGAGCCTGGCAGGCTGCAGTCCGCAGAGTCGCACACGGCTGGACACGACTGAAGCGACCTAGCACACACACATGCAGTGTTCCATGGTCTATATGTGCTACATCTTTATCCATTCATCTGTTGACAGACGTTCCGCTTGTTTCTGTATCTTGGCTACTGTGAATAGTGTTACTATGAACATAGGGGTGTGTGTATCGATTTGAGTGATAGTTTTGTCTGGTTATACGCCCAGGAGTGGGATTGCTGGTTCATATGGTAATTTTATTTTCAGTTTTCTGAAGTACCTCCATACTATTTACCATTGTGGCTGAGCCAACTTATATTCCCACCAACAGGGTAGGGAGTTTCCCTTTTTCCACACCCTCTCCAGCATTTGTTATTTGTAGACTTTTAATCATGGCCACTCTGACCAGTGTGAGGTGATACCTCAGTGCAGTTTTGATATGCATTTCTCTAATAATCAGCGATGTTAAGCAACTTGTCATGTGCCTATTGGCCATCTGTATTTCTTCTTTGGAGAAATGTCTATTTAGGCCTTCTGCTCACTTTCTGATTTTTTGTTTTTGTTTTTGAGTTGCATGAGCTCTTTGTATATTCTGAAAATTAAGCCCTTGTTGTTTGCATCACTTGCAAGTATTTTCTCCCATTCTGTAGGTAATCTTTTTTTGTTTTGTTTATAGTTTCCTTTGTGGTGCAAAAACTTGTAAGTTTGATTATATCTCATTTGTTTATTATTGTTTTATATCTATTGTCTTGGGAGACTGACCTAAGAAAACACTAGTACAATTTATATCAGAGAATGTTTTGCCTATGATTTCTTCCAGGAGTTTTATGATGTCATGTATTATGTTTAGGTCTTTAAGCCATTTTAATTTTTGTGTATGGTGTAAGGGTGTGTTCTAACTTCATTGATTTACATGCTGCTGTCCAACTTTCCCAAAACCACTTGCTGAGGAGACTGTCTTTTCTCCATTGTGTATTCTTGCCTCCTTTGTCAAGGATTAATTGGCTGTAGGTGTGCGGGCTTATTTCTGGGCTCTCTATTCTGTTCCATAAGATGCTATATTTAATTTTTCTCTCTGATTTTTGGAAAATGTATTCAATTAAGTAGTCATCTATCTTGTCTCATAATTAGTACCTTACAACTTTTTATTTCTGCTGTTTTATAAATTGAAGTAATTAAAATTATTTTATTCACAGAAAATCTGTTTCAGTTCTCAAGTTTAGTGTAATAAGTTGTTTTAGAAGTTTTGTTATACAAAATAAACCAACAATAAACATTAATTATCCACAACTAATATAGGTATTCATGGGCTTGCTTGGTGGTTCAAATGGTGGAGAATTGCCTGCAGTGTGGGAAACCTGGGTTCGATCCATGGATTGGGAAGATCCCCTGGAGGAGGGCATGGAAACCCTCTCCAGTATTCTTGCCTAGAGAATCCCATGGACAGAGGAGCCTGGTGGGCTACAGTCCATGGGGTGGCAAAGAATCGGACAAGCCTGAGTGACTAAGCACACGTACAATATAAGAAGAAAGTGAGAACAAATGACTAAAATATCCAAGTTAATAAGTGCAAGATTGTTTAAAATACCTTTTAGTGTCTTAAGTTATTTAAAGGCAATGAGATTTAAGAAATCTTACTAAATTTGAGGTTTATGGCAGTTGTGATTTTATCTAATTAGAAGAATTCAATGCAGTTCGCCATTTTCTTTAGAGATTCCCATGGAGAGAAAATAAATTTCCACAATTAAGCTATATTCTTATGATTAATTTTTAGTTTTCTTGGAGAAGAGAATGGCAGCCCACTTGCAGTATTCTTGCCTGGAAAATTCCATGGGCAGAGGAGCCTGGCGGGCTACGATCTATGGGATCTCAAAGAATCAGACATGACTGAGCGACTCATACACACACATTTTATTCAAAAGTAATTAATAGCCTTGAAGATAATTTAGAAGATCCAGACTTTGAAAAAAAAGGAAATAGAAGCCATTCATCATTTCATCACCTAAAAATAACCACCATGAACATTTTGGTGTCTAGCTGTTTGGGCTTTTTTTAACCTTGTTATTTGGTAGCTATTATTTCAATAAAAAAGATAGAATCAGGACTTCCCTGGTGGTACAGTGAATAAGAATCAGCCTGCCAATGCAGGGGACAGAAGTTCAGTCTCTGGTCTGGGAAAATTCCACGTGCCATGGGGCAATTAAGCCTGTGTGCCACAACTACTGAAGCCCACTCACCATAGGGCCTGTGCTCTGCAATAAGAAGCCACTGAGAGTAGAAACCCACACGCCACAGTGCAGGGTAGACCCTGCTCACAGCAACGAGGACCCAGTGCAACCAAAAGTAAAAAGATAATAAATAAATAAATAATGAAAAAATAGAATCATATACATACTATTTTCATGTAACCTGCTTTTTTTCACTTAAACATACTGAAAATAAATTTGTACTTCATTTTACAAATTATATATAATGTATATACAAAGTATATATTATCTTGATATCTTCATGTATTGTTAAACATCTAGTTTGTTTATTTATACCCAGTGATAAAGATACTTATTAGATATGTTTATCATGTA
>SJYC01137601.1:0-23725 GCA_006408675.1 Madoqua kirkii | reverse complement strand
CCAACAGATGTTGGCCATTTGATCTCTGGTTCCTCTGCCATTTTTAAAACCAGCTTGGACATCTGGAAGTTCATGGTTCACATGTTGCTGAAGCCTGGCTTGGAGAATTTTGAGCATTACTTTACTAGCGTGTGAGATGAGTGCAACTGTGCAGTAGTTTGAGCATTCTTTGGCATTGCCTTTCTTTGGCATTGGAATGAAAACTGACCTTTTCCAGCCCTGTGGCCACTGCTGAGTTTTCCAAATTTGCTGCATATTGATGCAGCACTTTCACAGCATCATCTTCCAGGATTTGAAAGAGCTCAACTGGAATTCCATCACCTCCACTAGCTTTGTTCATAGTGATGCTTCCTAAAGCCACTTGACTTCACATTCCAGGATGTCTGGCTCTAGGTGAGGGATCACACCATCAGGATATGCTAAATGCCACACCCACCAGTGCCATGACAGTTCTGAGGCTGACCACAAAAGGCTAAAACGTGGGTGGCAACCCAGTCCCTGGAAATCGCCACCCCTTCCCCCAAATAATTGGAATAATCCTGCCACTAACTAACGTATGAAATTACCCAGCCCATAAAAGCTAACCATGTCATATTTCAAAGCTCTCTCACCTTCTGTAATGGCCCACACTCTGTCTGTGGAATGTGCTTCTCTCTAAATAAATCCACTTCTTACCTGTTACTTCATCTTTGTGTTCTTTCAACATGAAGAAAGAACCTTAAATTCACTTTCACATTCTTACTCCTGTTCCATGGTATCACTGACCAAACCAGTCACTGTGGGCAAGTTCTTGTTTCAGGATCTTCTATGTGAGCTCAGTGTCGCACCATTAAATACAGAATTTGTATGTAGTATTACAGAAAATTACAAAATGCATGGAGAAACTTAGAAGAAAAACTTATGCAAGATCCACTATCCAAGAATAAGCTTTCCAGACTGAAAGCTGGACTTGCTCAGATCCTTGTCTTGCTCTGGGCTCCACTCCAGACCTCGAAACCAGCAAAGTATATGTTTATGCACATACTTTTTGACAATTAGGATAAGAGTTTAAAAATTTATTCTTATTCTATATATTGCAATCATTTTTCCTTTGCCTCTTTGTGATCTGTAGGAAGCAACTGCCTCTCCATGGTATGTATTCTAGCACTCAGTGTGACTGCAATTGATTCAACATTGTCACACGTTTGGACACTTTATTTGCTTCCCAGCTTCAAGGTTTTAAAGCAGTCCTGTGATTTATATCCTTAAAGCTATTTAAGAAGTAGCAGTAGGTATGGTACCACTTACATGTGGAATCTTAAACCAAAAAAAAACCCAATTTAATAGAAACCAGGGTGGATGGGAGGGGAAAATGGAGAGTTGTAGGTCAAAGGGCACAAACTTTCAATTACAGAAGAACAAGTTCTGAGTGTCTACTGTACAGCATCGTGACTACAGCTGATAATAAGGCTAGACTTGAAAGCTGCTGAGAATAGATCTTAAGCATC
Organism: Madoqua kirkii; assembly: GCA_006408675.1. NCBI lineage: Eukaryota > Metazoa > Chordata > Mammalia > Artiodactyla > Bovidae > Madoqua > Madoqua kirkii. The sequence continues at coordinate 22,238 of SJYC01137601.1, read as the reverse complement.
CTCACTGCTAAGTGATGAATGTATTAATTATTTTGATCTTGGTAATTATTTCACTTCATTATGTATATAATGAAATAATAATAATATATACAATCATCATGTCATGCACTTTAAATATATATAACTATATCTATCAAATATTCCTCAGTAAACTCGAGAAGAACGAGATCACTAGGAAAAGACCATACCTTTGAAAATTAAGAAGTCTGTAGGTCAAAGAAGAAATAGATAGGGAAAAAAGTAGCAATATATCACAGTGGCTGAAATTTTATATAAGCTTGGGAATCGAGCTGATTGATTTAAATCCTGGCTACTCTGCCTATTAGTTGTATAATTTTTGACAAGTTGCTCAACTTTTCTAAGCTTCAGTCTCTGTATAAAAGTGTAACAGTGATAGGTAATGTCATACATCATAGGATTGCTATAAGCATACTAAATTAATTTGTGTGAAGCTCTTAGAAGAGTGTCTGTTGCATAATAATTGTTCAATAAAATTTAGCTGTTATTATTTGTTGTTTCATTAGGATTAATTCCTAAGAGTAGAATTGTTCAGGGCTTCCCAGATGGTGCTAGTGGTAAAGAACCTGCGTGCCAATGCAGGAGACGTGAGAGATGCTGGTTCGATCCCTGGGTTGGAAAGATCCCCTGGAGGAGGAAATGCAACCTGCTCCAGCATCCTTGCCTGGAGAATCCCATGGACAGAGAAGCCTGGCGGGCCACTCAGAGTTACACATGACTGAACTGACTTAGCACAGAATTATTTGGTCAAAATGCATTTTTTTTGAGGCAATTGATATAAATTGCTGAGTGTAAAGTTAGAATTGACATTCATAAAATTCATATTGTCGAAATCCATGGTATTTCCATGGTCCAAATATATGTATTGTTTTTAAGACAAGAGGCTAAATGTACATATTCTTTATGTACATTCAAATAAAATGTTTTTTATTTGAAAATAATGCCAGGAGTCATTTGGCTCCATTTTTTATCAACAAAAGTAGGTCAGTTTAGGACTTGCCTGGTGGTGCAGTGGATTAGAGTCCGCCTGCCAATGTATGGGACATGGGTTCAATCCCTGGTCTGGGAAGATTCCACATGCTGCAGAGCAACTAAGCCCATGTGCCACAACTACTGAGCCCACGTGCTGCATCTACTGAAGCCTGTGTGCCTAGAACCTGAGCTCTGCAACGAGAGAAGCCACTGCAATGAGAAACCCGAGCACCGTAGTGAATAGTCCCCACTCACCACAGCTAGAGAAAGCCCATGTGCAGCAACGAAGACCTAGCGCAGCCAAAAATAAATGTCAATTTATGACCATTTTATGCTCTGCTGCTGCTGCTGCTGCTGCTAAGTCGCGTCAGTCGTGTCCGACTCTGTGTGATCCCATAGACGGGAGCCCACCAGGCTCCCCCGTCCCTGGGATTCTCCAGGCAAGAACACTGGAGTGGGTTGCCATTTCCTTCTCCAATGCATGAAAGTGAAAAGTGAAAGTGAAGTCACTCAACCGTGTCTGACTCTCTGCGATCCCATGGACAGTAGCCCACCAGGCTCCTCCGTCCATGGGATTTTCCAGGCAAGAGTACTGGAGTGGGGTTTATGCTCTAGTAGCAAACAATCCTATAATTTCAATAATGTCAAACAACACAGGTTATTTCTCACTCGTACTCAAAGTCCAATGTTAGTGTGGTGGGGTAGGAGGGAGGGTGTCTATTCCTTGTATATCTTGGACTCTGGCTGACAGAGATTCCTTGATGCTTCTATGACTCATGAGGTGGCAAAAAGAGGAAATGGCAATACATGCATTGGCTCTTAAAGCTTCTGCCTGATGTGATGCACATGAGTTCTCATATTTTATCCTTCAAATAAGACATGTAGTGACACCTAACTTCAACAGACACTGTGAATTACAGTCCTACTCTGCACTAGGGGGAAAAGTAGCAGGCTATTAGTGACCAGCCTTAACAACTACCACAAACATCATTGTTTCTATATTTATTTTTTAAATGTTAATGTTACTAATTTTTTGAAATAGGTAATATATTCACAAGGTTCAAAATGCAAAAGCTACAAAATATTATAGACTGAAAAAGTCTATATCTTTCAATCTTTCTCCTTCCCTGGAGCCAACTAGTACTAACAATTTTCTTGTGTTTCTTCCAGAAACATTCTATAGGTATGCTTTATTAGTGAATACTTGTGTGTATGTGTGGTGTCTGTGTGTGATCATTTTCTGTTTGCCTTCAGATTCATTATCTCCCTTTTATGGATCTGCTCTGTGCTCTAAGGAGTTATTATTGTTCAGCGGTTAAGTCATGTCTGACTCTTTGCAGCCCCATGGACAGCAACATGCTAGGCTTCCCTGTTCTTCAGTATCTCCTGGAGTTTGCTCAGATTCATGTCCATTGAGTCCATGAGACTATCTAACCATCTCATCCTCTGCCACTCCCTTCTCCTTTTGCCTTCAATCTTTCCCAGCATCAGGGTCTTTCCCATGAGTTGACTCTTTGCGTCAGATGGCCAAAGTATTGGAGCTTCAGCCTCAGTGTCATTCCTTCCAATGAATAATCAGGGTTGATTTCCATTAGGATTGATTGATTTGATCTCCTTGCTGTCCAAGGGACTCTCAAGAGTCTTTTCCAGCACCACAGTTTCAAAGCATCAATTCTTCAGCGCTCCACCTTCTTTATGGTCCAACTCACATCCATACATGACTACTGGAAAAACCATAGCTTTGACTGTACAGACCTTTGTCAGCAAAGTGATGTCTCTGCTTTTTAATACACTGGTTTGTCATAGCTTTCCTTCTAAGGAGTCTAAGGTGTTGACTTGTATGCAAACATCACCAAGATTGCCTTGCCTTCTGACTTGGAGCTGAGTTTGGCCAATGTGAGGCATGGTGGGTTGAAGGGCAGGAGAGGAAAAAGGCTACACTATCCTCCTCCACAACATTGTTCGCTTCAGAGCTGCTGTTGGGGCAGAGGATCCATCCATCCACAACTGCAGCTCTTTCGGGGAGCTCCTCCTCGTGGTCTTTATCTCACACAGGCTCTGTTAACACTGTTCCCTCCTCTTGCCCCATAAGGTTTAGGGATGGTAACGACTTCCTGTCAGTGCTGGTCCCCGGAGGCCCCAGCAGCTCTCTCACGTTTTCAAAACAGCTTTGTTGAAGTATAATGCACATACCATAGACATCACTCACGTTAAGTGTACAATTCTTTTTTGTGTGTGTATTCACATATCTGTCAGCCTCTCTCTGTGTTTCCTTAACCTCGATCATACCCTTCAACAAATTCTCTTCAGATTTTCTTCTAAGTGTGCTTTCTGTTTCTTGGTGGGACACTATCTCATTGTATATGCGGTGTATGTTGGTGCCAGTTCATATCAACTCATGAGAGCTGATTGTTAAATTTTTAGGAATTTTGTGTGTTGGTTATTGAACACAGCCACTATTTCAAAATAAACTTACAATTTAGTTATAACAGATAAGAAATACTAAAAATTCATGACATCCTAATTATCCTACTATATTTTACTATTATATGTTTGTTGCAAGTTATTTGCATCTACTGTATTTGAAAGGGGTAAACGCTATATAATGACCTCCGTGTAGGTATGTGTATTTTTTTCAACTCTGTATTCAGTGATGTCACATTGGCAATTTGAAATTGGCCATTGTGGGAGTATTTCCACCAGAAATCAGCAAATCATAAAAATCAGGGCTTAATTTTTTGTTTGATTGATTGTCTGGAGATGGTAGATATGTTAAGAATACAAATTAAACCTAAGTGTTTGTCATTGTGAATATACCAAAAAAACTGAGAAAATGTTCTTTCATTATTTGAAATTATTATCCATTCCAGCAAAGAAGTCACTTGCATCATTGAAGAACCAATGAAGCTCCAGATACATCTTCATTGGTTGACTTTCATCTTACTTGTCAACCAACATCCGTGGAACTACACTTGGGGAGGTGGGTGACTTAACATTAGCCAGTACACCAATGGTACAAACACACACACGTGTGTAATTTAGCTCTCATTCCTTATCACCAACAGAGCTGCCTCAGCCTTTTTAGGTTTGCATTTGTATATACCTTATTGATGGATAGTTAGGCTGTAGTCTCTTGCTGCTACAAACAAAGCTACAGTGAATTACCTATGAATCATCTGTAAATGCATTTTTAACTTCAATAGTTATTTCCAAATTGCTGTCTATGAAAAATTTCAATTGCTACACCTACTAGCAATATACAAATTGTCTGTTTTCTCACACCCTCAGTAATACAATGTGCTGTCAAATGCTTTGTATTTTTCTGTACTTTTATTATTAATGATTGTTGGTAATCCACCTAAGATTTCTAAAAATGCAATTTTAGCTAATGTAATGCATTAATCATTGCATTTCGTAATAATTTCAATTCTATTTTAAATGATAGCCTTGAAGTGATTTATTTGAGAGATAGTAACAATTATTCTTAGAGATACAGTTCAGTATTATAGCTCTTACATTTCAAAAATGATATGGGAGTATTTTTCCAGTAGACACTAGAAAAGTGAAAGACAAATATCAGTTTACAAAAGAAATGTCCACTTTAATGAAGCGATTGAATGACAGTGCTTGGTATCCTGTACTAGAGCCCACTGGGCCCATGCTACAGAGCTCCCCAAGGGTGGGTGAAGAGAGATCCAGGTAAAGGCAGAGTGGTTTCTGCTAAGGTGCAGTCAGACCCACCGTCGAGATCTTAAAGGATACTGAGCAGAGCCTCCATTTATCTGAACATAGTCATAAGCTGAGGTTTGAGCAAGAAAACGTGCATCCATATACTTGAACTTGCTTGACATCTCTCTCTTGCCCACTCTCTTTTCCACTTCAAAAAGTAATAAAGTCTTCTGTACCTGTAATTGAAAAACACTGGGCCAGAAGAAAGTGCATAAAGATTGAGACCTGACCAATCACGTTTCCATATTGACATGGCTATGGGTCATCATCCTTCCCTTCATAAATGGACGCTTGTCACTGACATCTCTCTATCTTCTAAATTCACTGGCGCGAGAGGCAGTCTTTGACTCCTAGCTCATTTCACAATAGTTCTGTAACATTTGGAAGTTATTGACCTTTTGACCTTCAGTTTCCTCATTTTTAAAATGGAGATAATAGCAATTTCCCCTATGGTATTGTGAGGAAATGATATAATCCTTGTAAGAAATACAGTCAGGGCTTGGCATATGTGTGGTATTGCTTAATATATGTTATCCATTATTTTATAGAAACATATATTATACGTTTGTGTGCACCCTTATTAAGCAGTAGAAATTCAGTCATTCACAGTAGGCTTTTTCTGATGCCTTTATGAAATCCGGAGCTAAAGAACTCCACTAGATATTCCTATACAGAGATTAGTGGTGCAGCAGATCTTGACTGAATGGAGCAGGTGCAAGTAGAAAAACAGTGCTCTCCACAACCATTATCATGAGCTTTATTTCTGTCTGAGTGATACATGATACATTTTAGTTGATCCAGACTTAATTTTAAGTAACCATTTATTTTGTTGAACAAAATTAGAGCTTATGTGCATCTGTTATAACATATATCCAAGCCCTATTTAATCTGCTAGGAGAAGAAATTTACTAAATGATACCCTGATGTCCTAGAAGGGCTTATTCAACTTCATGGAAGAGGCCCTTGATTCACATAGAGTTGATTAGATATGCTGGATCTTTCTGATGATTCTGCACTGGATTTTAGCTGACCTTGGAAGTTGTGCATAAAAAAAGCATGGAACACACCTTTCTTTGCCCACAGTTTAATTATACAGAGAATGTGGAAAAGAGTTTTGCCAAGAAAGTCCAATAGCCTGACATACATTGAGTACATGGCAGATACTTTGTGTTTTTCTCTTTCTTCTGTTGCAGGTAGCAAAGCAACTGAATCTGATTAGAAGACTGATTTTGAAAAAATAGATTCCGTTCAAATGGAGAAGTATTTCTTGAGAATGTAATTATCTGCAAGGCCTGTGCTGGGGAGCATGAATAATAATAAGACAAAGAAGGCAAATTCTCTGTTCTCAAGAAACCATCATCTAAAGGTACAGACAAAGAAGAGAAGAACAGACAGTAACAAAACATGATAAGAGCTCTGCTGCTGCTGCTGCTAAGTTGCTTCAGTCGTGTCCGACTCTGTGCAACCCCAGAGATGGCAGCCCACCAGGCTCCACTGTTTCTGGGATTCTCCAGGCAAGAACACTGGAGTGGGTTACCATTTCCTTCTCCAATGCATGAAAGTGAAAATGAAGTCGCTCAGTTGTGTCCGACTCTTTGCGACCCCATGGACTGCAGCCCACCAGGCTCCTCCATCCATGGGATTCTCTAGGCAAGAGTACTGGAGTGGGGTGCCATTGCCTTCTCCAAAGAGCTCTGCTAGAAGCAGGCAAACATGGTATGTGGTGAGGCAGCCACTAATTCCACCAGGGTGGAGGGAGGAAGCTGCTAAGGAAGACTTTGTATAGCTGGCCTTTGAATGGGATCTTAGAGGACCTGCGAGAGTTTTGGAGGCAGAGGGTGGAGAAACAGAGAAGCAGCATGACCACAGGCTCCACGGTGGGAGATGAAGGTCAGAGGGTTTGCTGAGACCAGGTTATGAAGGAGTCGACACTCTTCCTAGAGTGTGGATCCTATTTGAAAGCAGCTGTGAAAATGGAAGGTTCTTAGCTGGGACAGTGACCTGTCCCGGCTTGGTTTGGAGAAGGTCATTGCAGAAGCAGTGATTGAGACTAGGGGAGCCAGGAGATAAGCTTGCCAAGGGGCCTGGGGGCCAGAGAAGAAGCTGGAATGGGAGCCCTGGAGAATGTCTAAAGGTGAGTTACCAAAGAGAAACAAGTGAAGAAGGCTCATAAGAAGTGATCTTCAGAATCCAGAGAATCATGAGACACGTATAAGGAAGCAAAGAAAGGGGGTGAGGAAGAAGAGTTGATCCACACGTCAACCACAGCCCACAGTTCCAGAGGGAAGGAAACTTAAAAGGATCCACTGGATTGGGCAACTAGACTATTTTTAGCAACCATTTTGAGACCAGTTTGAATAGAACAAGCTGAGTGGAAACCAGATACTGTGCCAGACGTGGAAAAATATTTATAACAGGCAGGAAATATAAAGATAGGTGAGGACTAATGTTGCCTCCCTCAAGGAGGGGAGTGTTTAAGAGCAACTGCTGGAAATCATGAGACACAAGAGCCCCAGAAGTCTCAAGGCCAAAACCAGACAGACGAGAAACATTTGCAGAATGATGTCATCCTGCCTCCTTGAATGATATCACTTAGTTCCTCAGATGTTTCACCCAGACTGCGTGAGTCAACCTCTATATTTGGGCATAAAGAACCACCTTTTGTGATATGTGCCAATTCAGAAGTCTGTTTGTGCTAGTCTGGTTTAACTCTGCCAAATTATTTTAAGCTATGACCTCACCACCAGCTCGTGGTAGTTAATCTGTTTAAACTTTATCTCACAGCTTGAATTCCAGTACTCAATTTTATGTAATGTAATCTTAATTGAGTTTTCCCCCCTTGCATTTGGAATACACCAGATTTATTTTTACAAGTACATTCATAACCGATATGAAAACGGCAAAAGTAGAAATGTCAGAAGCAACCATAAATAGATCCAAGAGATTATGTAGATTACTGGGCATGACTAGAATAATAGGAATAGCTTCCAGGAATTAAGTGCCCGTCACTTGCCAGACAGTTTTCATAGACTGTTTCCAGTTCTCACTATAGCTCAAAAATATACTATGATTTCCCACTGAAAAATATTAAGGAACTTGTCTATGTCCACTCAGGCAGCAAATGGAAGAATAGGGACTCAAAACTAGACCCGACCCCAAAGCCCTGGTCTTTTCATTACACTGTGTTCTCTTCTGGTGCCATTGTGGTTGCTGTTGTTCAGTCGCTAAGTTGTGCCTGACTCTTTGCTAGCCCATGAGCTACAGCATGCCAGGCTTCTTTGTCCATCACTGTCTCCTTGAATTTTCTCAAACTCATGTCCACTGAGTCAGTGATGCCATCCAGCCATCTCGTCCTCTGTCGTCCCCTTCTCCTCCTGCCTTAAATCTTTCCCAGCATCAGGGTCTTTTCCAATGTGTTGGTTCTTCACATCAGATGGCCAGAAACTGGAGCTTCAGCTTCAGAGTCAGACCTTCCAGTGAATATTCAGAGTTGATTTCCTTTAGGATTGACGGGTTTGAAATCCTTGCTGTCCAAGGGACTCTCAAGAGTCTTTTCCAGCACCACAGTTAGAAAGTGTCAATTGTCTTGTGTTCAGCCTTCTTTATGGTGCAACTCTCACATCCATACATGATTACTGGAAAAACCATAACTTTGACTATACAGATCTTTGTTGGCAAAGTGATGTCTCTGCTTTTTAAAACATTGTCTAGGTTTGACATAGCTATTCTTACAAGAAGCAAATGTCATAATTTCATGGCTGCAGTCACCGTCCACATTGATTTTGGAGGCCAAGAAAATGAAATCTGACACTGTTTCCACATTTTCCCATCTATTTGCCATAAAGTGATAGGACCAGATGCCATGATCGTAGTTTTTTGAATGTTGAGTTTTAAGTCAGCTTTTTCACTCTCTTCTTTCACCTTCATCAAGAGGCTCTTTAGTTCCTCTTCACTTTCTGCCATTAAAGTCGTATTATCTGCATATCTGAGGTTGTTGATATTTCTCCCTGATATCATGGTGTGCATAATTGTGAAAGAAAAGTGAGTCACATCAGATGAGGTATGTTCACAAGTGACAGCTTAGACACTGATTTCTACAAGCTCTTATACAATAGATGTAAGTTGCCCATCTAAATTTTATTTAGACAGAAGTAATACAAGTTGCATGTAGTTAACCAACTTAATAGTGAGGACTCTCTATCTTGGATGGGGGGTCCAAGGAGAAGCCAAGAAAGAAGAGAAGACCAGAGGATTACACAACAGAAACTGATCCAGAGGGAAATTCAACATTAAAGAAAAGCTGGAGATGAATTCTTGTAAGATCTTGAGAAGGCATAACTTTTCTGAAATTTTGAATTAGAGCGATTCTTTGTCTGGCTAAATCATAGTGAGATCACTCATCAGAATTTTATTTCTTTTATTCTGTACTCGTTGCTATGACCAGCAAGCAAACCTGTGATATTTTTTTAGGAAAGAAACAGAAACTAACATTTGGTTAGTACCCAGTGCAGAGTGATTTTGAATGTGAATGAATGTCTGCCTTGTCCCAGAAACTGTGCTGTGTGTCTCTGTGCCAGTGCTAAGGGATTTAAATAGAAGTTAACAAGACGGACATTGAGGCATTGATTTTTGTTTTTCAGGTGGAATGCTGAGTGATCAAATGTTTGATATTTGATACTATTATCAGGCTATTTCTAAACAAAGCACACCAATCAGAGTGATTATTTTGAGGGAGGTTGTAGGAACATCAATGTCTTAGAATTTGTTATGTCTAAAGATTCCATGAAACAGTGAAGGAGAAGCTAAAGGATGGGGGATAGAGTGGATGCTGCCTTTGAATGCTGGTATCCAACGTAGTGCCTGGCATGTGGGAGGCAATCAACCAACACTGGTTGTGCTAGCAATCACTTTAGTTTTTAAAAATAATTTAATTTATTTTTGGCTGTTCTGAGTCTTCACTGCTTTGCATGGACTTTCCCTAGTTGCAGTGGGCAGGGGCTAATCTTTGTTGCAGTGCACAGGATGTCCTTGTGATGGTTGCTCTTGCTGTGGAGCACAGGCTCCAGGCACATAGGCTTCAGTAGCTGCGGCACATGGGCTTAGTTGCTCTGCAGCATGTGGACTCTTCCCAGCCCAGGGATCAACCTGTGGTGTTCTCTGCATTGCAAGGCAGATTCTAATCTACCACTCCATGAAGGAAGTCCTATCACTTTATAATCAGTGTAAGTCATGTCCTCAACTCAGCTCCTGAGGTCACATTTTCCTTTACATCTGAAGAACATTACCCTTCAAATTCTCACCATCCTTGATGGCAATAAAATTCTCCAGAGCAGGGACCAGCTTCTGGTACTTCAGCATTTTTCCCCCAGCATCAACAAGGTACTTGGCAGATAGCAGGTATTTGAGGAATGCTGTTGTGAATGAATCCTGCAATATTAAAGATTTTGTCACCAAGCAGTTCTGAGGACACCCAAGTAGTCCTGATTTTTGTTGTCTTCTCAGAACAAGACTGCTGATCCACCTGGCTGTGTGGCAGTTGCCTCTCTGGGTTGCTGTGATCTCCTCACACACTTTGCTTAATCATGAACTCAGCTACTCTGGGCCTTCTCCTGAAGCACTTCCTAAGAGGCTTTAGCAGTATGACAAACAACTCAGTTCTTGAGAATAACAGAAGAGATCAATGACACTAGAAGCCAAGTTAAAATTAGACAGCAAGACTCCACAGACCATGCCTCTCAGTGGGTCCCCACACTTTTCCTTCCTCTTTAGTCTCTGGATGACATCAAGTCGTTGCGGTTTATTTTCTCCCACTGATGAGAGTTCCAGCTGACTTTCTGTTATTGGTTGGGTAATTCCTCCCAATTCATGTCTACTCAGAACCTATGAGTATGGTATTATTTGAAATAGGGTTTTGCAGATATAATAAAGCTAAAATGAGGTCATATTGGTTTAGGGTGTGTGAAAGTCACTCAGCTGTGTCTGATTTTTGTGACCTCGTAGACTATACAGTCTATGGAATTCTCCAGGCCAGAATACTGGAATGGATAGCCTTTCCCTTCTCCAGGGGATCTTCCCAACTCAGGGATGGAACCCAGGTCTCCCTCATTGCAGGCTGATTGTTTACCAGCTGAGCCACCGAGGAAGCCCTCCTAAATCCAATGACACATGTCTATAAAAAGAGGGAAATTTTCAAATTAAAAATACTTCTTTTTTTTTTTTAATAAAAAGAGACACAGAGGAGATACAGGGAATCAGGCAGTGTGAAAACTGAGGCAGAGATTAAAATTATGCAAACCAAGGAACACCAAGGATTGCTGGCAACTACCAGAAGCTATGAATAAACAAAGAAGAATCCTTCCCTAGAGTCTTTTGGAGGGCCCTGCTCTCAAGTTGATCTTGTATGTCTAGCCTCCAGAACCATGAGAGAATAAATTTCCAGTTGTTTCAGTTTGTGGTAATTTATGATGGCTCCCTTAGGAAACAAACACATCGTGCCTGCTTCCTGAAATCCGGGACTTTGACGTCGTCTCTCTTAGCTCCAACTGGAAGAAGTGGGAGGAGAAGAAAAGAAAATCAGCTCACATAAAAATTATCTCCTGAAGATTATTTCCATTCCCCACTACCATTGAAGAAGGCTTTTAGGTATTTCATAATGAAGTTCAGCTAGCTTTTCTCCTTTTCTCAATCCCTCATTGTCAGACCAGGCTGGGAATAGGAAGGGTGGCTTACATTTGTAGGTCCCCTGCTCAGAGAGATTTCTCTTGGCATCAAATTTGAAGTAGCTCCCCATCCCCCGACACTCTCTGGCACAGTGCATGCATGCTAAGTTGCTTCAGTCATATCCAAGTCATTGTGACTGCATGGACTGTAGCCCACCAGAATCTGTGGGATTCTCCAAGGCAAGAATATTGGTGTGGGTTGCCATGCCCTCCTCCAGGGGATCTTCCTCACCCAAGGATCAAATCTTTGTCTCCTGCATTGCAGGGGAATTCTTTTACTGCTGAGCCACCAGGGAAGCCCTTCTAGCACATTACAGAACTATATATTCTTCATAACACTGCCTGAAATTATCTTGTTCACCTAATTTTTAATTTTATTTTTAAAATCCACATTCTTAAAAAAATTTATTTTGCCCACATTGCACAGCACTGTGGGATCTCAGTTCCCTGACTGGGTATGGAACCGGAACCCACTGCATTAGAAGCGTGGAGTCTTAACCACTGGGCCACCAGGGAAGTAGTTCAGTTTTTTTAATTGACTAAAATCACATCCTGCCCCTGAAATTTAAGGTTCATGAGACTAGACCTCATCTCTTTTTTTCATGGCCAAATATAAAGTTCTAAGAACAATGCCTAAAACATAGCAAAAAATTTTATTGATTGAATGAATGACTAACATTGCTAAATGTATAGTAAGGTCAATTCCCAACTGAGAGTGGAGATGGTAACTTAAGAGAGAAATGTCTACATTGTTCCTAGAAGGGGGACAATATTAAGGGGCAGGGTTCACTTATGCTAATAGGCTATATAGGGAAGACTAGGAAAGATGGTTTACTACAAACACATGAACAGAACTAATCTCCTTCCTCCTAAAAGTGAAGTAGACCTATAGACATCCAAGCATATCTTGGGTTTAAGGCAAAAGGATGCTGAGTTTTGTAGCTGTCACATGAAAGTTGTCAAATGATGTGTTAAATATATGCAAATAATTAAAGTGAATTATTATGGCAGAAAGTAAAGAGGGACTAAAAAGCCTCTTGATGAAAGTGAAAGAGGAGAGTGAAAAAGCTGGCTTAAAGCTCAACATTCAGAAAACGAAGATCATGGCATCTGGTCCCATCACTTCATGGGAAATAGATGGGGAAACAGTGGAAACAGTGTCAGACTTTATTTTGGGGGGCTCCAAAATCACGGCAGATGGTGACTGCAGCCATGAAATTAAAAGACACTTATTCCTTGGAAGGAAAGTTATGACCAATCTAGACAGCATATTCAAAAGCAGAGACATTACTTTCTCGACAAAGGTCCATCTAGTCAAGGCTATGGTTTTTCCAGTAGTCACGTATGGATGTGAAAGTTGGACTGAATAAAGCTGAGTGCCAAAGAATGGATGCTTTTGAACTGTGGTGTTGGAGAAGCCTCTTGAGAGTCCCTTGGACTGCAAGGAGATCCAACTAGTCCAATCTGGAGATCAGTCCTGGGTGTTCTTTGGAAGGAGTGATGCAAAAGCTGAAACTCCAGTACTTTGGCCACCTCATGTGAAGAGTTGACTCATTGGAAAAGACTCTGATGCTGGGAGGGATTGGGGGCAGGAGGAGAAGGGGACAACAGAGGATGAGATGGCTGGATGGCATCACCAACTTGATGGACGTGAGTTTGAGTGAACTCCAGGAGTTGGTGATGGACAGGGAGGCCTGGCTTGCTGCAATTCATGGAGTAGCAAAGAGCCGGACACGACTGAGCAACTGAACTGAACTGAACTGAACTGAACTGAATTAACAATCAAGCCTGATGTGATGCTGAATTTACTATTGTCCAGAATTTTTTCTTTTTTTGAAGGTCAGAATTTTTAAAGCAGTTCGGAATAGGAGGAAGTTTCTATCCTGCTAGAGTCTTACAGCATGGAATATCTTATCTGCTCTTAGAGCTATGTATGTAGACTGCTTCAGATGGACAGAAGTAAGATGGTTAGTGCTTTTAGTTACCATGGCTGCATGCATTAGGCAGATGATCTTTCACAAAGAAGTCCATTCATTGAGTTAGACAACACAGCCAAACTCCACCCAACCTGAGTAAGATATATTGGTCAAAGGTACAGGAGTACTACATACCTTTATATTTCTGTTTAATAACGTTTTGGTTGTTTCACCAAAAAGCAACCTGATATGTTTTTGGACAGGTCTTTGAAAAAGTATATCTTCCTAATGAAAAATTATCATACTGCTGAAAACTGGGAAACCACATACATCAAATATGTGTATTTTTCCATAGCATTTTATAATGTTAAGAAATCATCCTAACTAATCACCTGAGAATATTATCCAAAATTAAACAAGGGAAAATCAAAGTATGAAGTTAAGTGTAAGAAAGCAATATGATTAGCAAGGGAGGAAAAGTCACAATCAGACCAATTTCAGTCAATAGAACCACATCATTTGTTTTATCTAATATTGTAAAATAGACCACCCCTAAATCTTGTGGTTTAAAGCAATAGCATTCACCCCTTTGTCTATGATTTTTGTAATTTGAATTAACAATCAAGCCTGATGTGATGTTGAATTTACTATTGTCCAGAATTTTTTCTTTTTTTGAAGGTCAGAATTTTTAAAGCAGTTCGGAATAGGAGGAAGTTTCTATCCTGCTAGAGTCTTACAGCATGGAATATCTTATCTGCTCTTAGAGCTATGTATGTAGACTGCTTCAGATGGACAGAAGTAAGATGGTTAGTGCTTTTAGTTACCATGGCTGCATGCATTAGGCAGATGATCTTTCACAAAGAAGTCCATTCATTGAGTTAGACAACACAGCAAACTCCACCCAACCTGAGTAAGATATATTGGTCAAAGGTACAGGAGTACTACATACCTTTATATTTCTGTTTAATAACGTTTTGGTTGTTTCACCAAAAAGCAACCTGATATGTTTTTGGACAGGTCTTTGAAAAAGTATATCTTCCTAATGAAAAATTATCATACTGCTGAAAACTGGGAAACCACATACATCAAATATGTGTGTTTTTCCATAGCATTTTATAATGTTAAGAAATCATCCTAACTAATCACCTGAGAATATTATCCAAAATTAAACAAGGGAAAATCAAAGTATGAAGTTAAGTGTAAGAAAGCAATATGATTAGCAAGGGAGGAAAAGTCACAATCAGACCAATTTCAGTCAATAGAACCACATCATTTGTTTTATCTAATATTGTAAAATAGACCACCCCTAAATCTTGTGGTTTAAAGCAATAGCATTCACCCCTTTGTCTATGATTTTTGTAATTTGGTCAGGACTTGTAAGGACAAGTCATCTCTGTTTCTTTTGACTAGAGTGACCTGGATTGCTCAACTGCTCTGGAAGGATGGAGGACCACTTTCAAGACAGTTTGTTCAGGTGACAGGCAAGTTGGTGCTGAATAAACTACTAGCTAAGGCTGCCAGCCAAGGGTGATGGTTATCTTCCACGTTTTGTCCTTCTATGGCTGCTTGGGCTTCCTCACAGTTTGGAAGCTGAGTCACAAGAGGGAAAAATTAGAAGTTGCCAGTCTCCATAAAGATTAGGCCCAGGCCTGTCCAGATTTAAGGAGGTGAAGAAATAGATGTCACCTTTGGGGGATGGAACATGACAAAGACTGCATCGATTTGCAAAGAATTTGCATACGTTTCAAGTAGTTGACAACATATTGGGGATGGGGATAGATGCATATATAGAAAATATGTAGTGATAGAGGGAAACCTGGAATTTGGAGGAAACACAGAGAAAGAACACTTCACCCAACCTTGGCTGGAAACATGGGGAGTCAGTGAAGATATAGTTGTGTTCATGCTCAGTCCTCAATCATGTCTGACTCTTTGTGACCCTATGGACTGTAGCCTGTTGGGCTCCTCTGCCCATGGGGTTCTTCCAGGCAAGAATACTGGAGTAGGTTGCCATTTCCTCCTCTAGGGGCTGTTCTTGACCCAGGGATTGAACCCATGTCTCCTGCGTCTTGCGCATTGGCAGGCAGATTTTTACCACTGAGCCACATAGAATGTTCAAAAGTATACTAGATAGACACATTCGGGCCTGAGTCTCAGACAATGGGATAAAGTTAGTCAGCAGTGCAGAGTATGGGAGGTAAAGAGAGGTGTTCCACGTAAGGATAGTTCTTTCACAAAAGCACAGATTCCAGAAACAGAGTGATAAGGGATGGAACTTAAAGCTATACAGTGTAAAGAGAGAGGAGAAAGTACCAAATGGTAAAGATGGAAGAGTTGGGTTCTTCAGAACCAACTCTTATTCTGTTCATCAGAAAAAAGCAAATACACAGACTAAGGGCCACTACTCTTTCTTCCCTTACCAATGACAGCCACTGTTCATTATGAACCTCTGACATGGCTTCATAGTCCTTCTCAACACAAGAGTCTAGAAATTACCATTGAATGACTGGAGTTAGTCTGTAGGGTGGGGAGACTCTTTGCTATAACAGCTGTAGAAACCATCAAGGTTTATCTGGAGGGTCACAGAGTTAGATTTTTCTACTAGAGCCCTGGTAAGCTATTGGAGGATGGATTTGAAGAGAGCCATCCTGGAAGGAGAGGGCAAATTTTGTGGCTGGTAGAATGGTTCAGATGAGAAATGATAAAAAACTGAATCTAGATTAAGGAACACTGAAGAGAAAAGGAGTGATTTAAGAGATATTTAAGACATGAAATTGTGAGACTTGGACCATAAAGAAGGCTGGCACTGCAGAATTGATACTTTTGAACTGTAGTGCTGGAGAAGACTCTTGAGAGTCCCTTGGACCGCAAGGAATTCAAACTAGTCAATCTTAAAGGAAATCAACCCTGAATATTCATTGGAAGGACTGATGCTAAAGCTTAAGCTCCAATATTTTGACTACCTTATGCAAAGAGCAGATTCATTGGAAAAGACCCTGAAACTGGGAAGGATTGAGGATAAGAGGAGAAGGGGACAGCAGAGGATGTGATGATTAGACAGCATCACTGACTCAGTGAACACAAATCAGCAAACTCCAAGAGACAGTGAAAGACAGGGGAGCCTGGAGTGCTGTAGTCCATGGAGTCACAAAGAGTTCGACACTACTCCTTAAGTAGTGTCACCAACAGAGAATGATGGGGAAGCCTGCAAAGAGGAGGAGAATTTGGGACACATTCACTCGCATTGTCTGTGGCGGTAAATTTCAATGCCTATACTGAGCAGACAGATTTGTGTGTCTGAGGCCTTAGACAGAGAATGGGTTTGGGAGATTTGGCATTCAGGGTACTGTTACAACTGTGAGAGTGTGTGAGGTCTGCCAGGAAGGACACATAGAGCAAAAAGAGAAGAGCCAGTGAGAAACTGGGAGAATATCAAGACCTGTGGAGTGAGCGGTGGAAGAAGAGCTTAGGAAAGTGCAAGAAGAAAGGGTTAGAAGAGGAGCCTCAAGAGGATACAGAGTCACTAAAGCCAAGGGTTGAGAATTTCAAGAAGGAAGAAGTAGTCTCCAGCATTACATTCAGCAGAAAGATCCACTAAAATAAGGACAACATGTAATCAATTTCTCAGTGGAAGGTCACTGATCGCATTTACACACCATGCGTTAGGGGAATAGTTGGAACAGAGATATGATGCAACTATGAACTGAAAGGAGACCAAATAAGTTACAGCTTCCAGCAAGTGTAGATGACTTTCAAAAGTCTTACGGGACAATATTGTAAGGTAATTAGCCTCCAATTAAAATAAATTAATTAATTTTTTAAAAAGTCTTATGGGTAGAGGAGAGAGATGGTGGAAGAGATAGGTGTGGATGGAGGGTCAAAGGAATGTTTTGGGATTTCTAACACATTTTTAGAAGAAAAGGATCATTTCCATTTTAAGCAAAAAGCTAAAGCAGTGCTTCTTTTAAATATGCTGGTTATATTGTTTTCTATAATTTTTTTTTGTAAAAAAAACAAACAAAAACAACAAATAATCTTTTTTTCCTTGGATCTCATTTGACATGTAAGGAAAACAAGTATTCTGGTTTTGTTCTATTATGTTTTATTCTGAATGATGTGTATAATAGGTGTACTAATTCAGCAAGATTTTGTCTGTAGAACTATTGAGTTCAAGGCATATCCTTGTGTTTTTAACTTAGGTCTTGTTTTCCTAATCATAAAAGTTATAGATGTTCATTGGAAACACACACACACCAGAAAGGAAGAAGGAAAGCATTGCTTTTTATAATATGCCTGTAAATGTGAAACTCAACTAGAAATTCCATGGCAGAAATTTCAGTTGTCTATTCAGGAAAGGTGGGTTTACCTACAATCTGACATGTGCTTGATTATGACTGTTGGAGGCTTTCTCTTTGTTCCTGAGTCTTAGTTTCTAATATAAACAAGACAATACTCAGAGTAGGTATAAATTTGGTGGAAATGTAGACTGTTACTATCTTTCTCCATCAGGACCTTTAAAATTACTATCCTCTCTCTAGATGGACCTACTGTACAGCACAGGGAACTCTACTCATGGTTATGCAGCAGCCTCAGTGGAGGGGGGTTTGGGGGAGAATGGATACATGCACGTGTATGGCTGAGTCCTTTTGTTGTCATCTAAAGCTGTCATCCTAGACAGCATATTGAAAAGCAGAGAGACATTACTTTGCCAACAAAGGTCTATCTAGTCAAGGCTATGGTTTTTCCAGTGATCATGTATGGATGTGAGAGGTGGATTGTGAAGAAGGCTAAGTGCCAGCGCCGAAGAATGGAAGCCTTTGAACTGTGGTGTTGGAGAAGACTCTTGAGAGTCCCTTGGACTGTAAGGAGATCCAACCGGTCCATTCTAAAGGAGATCAGCCCTGGGTGTTCTTTGGAAGGAATGATGTTAAAGCTGAAACTCCAGTACTTTGGCCACCTCATGCGAAGAGTTGACTCACTGGAAAAGACTCTGATGGTGGGAGGGATTGGGGGCAGGAGAAAAAGGAGATGACAGAAGACGAGATGGCTGGATGACATCATCAACTTGATGGACGTGAGTCTGAGTGAACTCCAGGAGTTGGTGATGGACAGGGAGGCCTGGCTGCAATTCATGGGGTCACAAAGAGTCAGACACGACTGAGCGACTGAACTGAACTGAAAGCTATCACAATATTGCTGATTGGCTATACTCCAATATAAAATAACAAGTTAAAAAAAATTACTATCCTCTGTCCCATTAACTCTAAGAATTTACTACTACAATAATTTTAGAAGTTTTCATAAGCATTTAAATACAAGATTTTTTTTTAAATCTTGGAAAAATAAAGCCCAATAATGTGAAATCCTTAATAAGTGGTAAATCCATATGACACAACCAGTAAACTCAGATTTTTCAAGAATGTTGATTGACTTGGGAGAATGTTTATGATACAATAAAATTTCAGGTTATAGCTTTTCAGTATGTTCTGAATGTTTTAAAAAGAAAACACACATACATCAATTATAAACATTTAAAAATTGTCTGGAAATAAAATACATTAAAAAAATACAGTAAGATGTTATCAGCTATACTTCAACTAAAAAATACAGGATACTAATAGTTCTACATCCAGGTGGTTCTTTATTGGTGATGGAAACCCACTCCAGTACTCTTGCCTAGAAAATTCCATGGATGGAGGAGCCTGGTGGTCTACAGTCTACGGGGTTGCAAAGAATTGGACACGACTGAGCCACTTCACTTATATTTTCATGCACTTTTCTGCATTCCTAAATTTTCTGTAATGACATGCACTGTTTTTAATAATAAGGAAAAAATTAATAATAAAAATGACATATCTATTGTTCAATTTGTGAATTCTTATGACTGTGTACCAAAACCCATTAGGTTCTGAGTCAATGTCACTCAAACCAAGAATACTTGAAATTTTCTAAAAACTTCAGAGTTCTGAAATGATATAATGTCATTCTGTGCATGATGCTTTCCTTGGGAGCACGTCGGCAGTCCTCTAGTGTTCCAGCAAGTAGCCTTTGCAGGGGACAACTTTAGGAAATTTAGACAGTCCTGTTAAAAATGGTAGTGTTTTGGTATTTTGATTAGTCACACAATGGTTGATTAAAGTGAAATTATTATGGCATCTGTTTGCAGTTACCCTAGAATGAGCAATAAATCAGGTACAGTGGTAACTTGTTTTAACTAATGCTGACATTTTTCCTTCTCTGGCTGAATGCTTGTGAGTCTGGATATATGTGGGAAAAAATGGCATGAATTTCCTTAGACTCATATGTGTCATTACTTTCTTTAATCCTTTAAGTTTGGGTAAAAATTTTCCCTCCAGGGCTTTATTTAGAAATCTAGAATGAGAAAGTATCTGTCCCAGTTCTGAGAAAGGTATGCATGTGGGTGAATATGTCTATGTGTTTCTTGTTTTCTGAGTAACATTGTCCAGTAGGAAAATCAGGGACAATTTTTTTTTCTGTACATGTATCTATTCTTTATTTTTAAAATTTATTTATTTTAATTGGATGCTAATTACTTTACAGTATTGTGGTGGGTTTTGGCATACATTAACATGAATCAGCCATGGGTGTACATGTATCCCCCCATCCCAAATTCCCCTATCACCTCCCTCCCCATCCCATCTCTCTGGGTTTTCCCAGTGCACCAGCTTTGAGTTCCCTGTTTCATGCATCAAACTTGGACTGGTCATCTATTTTACATATTTCACAATTCCTTTTCTCTCAAATCATCCCACCCTCACCTTTTCCCAGAGTCCAAAAGTCTGTTCTTTATATCTATGTCCCTTTTGCTGTCTTGCATATAGGGTCATCATTACCATCGTTCTAAATTCCATATATATGCATTAATATACTATATTAGTGTTTTTCTTTCTAATTTGCTTCACTCTGTATAATAGGCTCCAGCTTCATCCATCTCATTAGAACTGACTCAAATGTGTTCTTTTTAATAGCTGAGTAATATTCCATTATGTATATGTACCACAACTTTCTTATCCATTCTCTGCCAATGGACATCTAGGTTGCTTCTATGTCCTAGCCATTGTAAATGATACTGCAGTGAATATTGGGGTATATGTGTCTCTTTCAATTCTGGTTTCCTCTTTTGTATGCCCAGTAGTGGGATTACTGGGTCATATGGCAGTTCTCGGAGAAGGCAATGGCAACCCACTCCAGTACTCTTGTCTGGAAAATCCCATGGATGGAAGAGCCTGGTAGGCTGCAGTCATGGGGTCGCAAAGAATTGGCATGACTGAGGAGCTTCACTTTCACTTTTCACTTTCATGCATTGGAGAAGGAAATGGCAACCCGCTCCAGTGTTCTTGCCTGGAGAATCCCAGGAACAGGAAAGCCCGGTGGGCTGCCGTCTATGGGGTTGCACAGAGTCGGACACGACTGAAGCGACTTAGCATCAGCAGCAGCATGGCAGTTCTGCTTGCAGTTTTTAAAGGAATCTCCAGTGTTCTCCACAGTGGCTGTACTAGTTTACATTCTCACCAACAGAATAAGAGGGTTCCCTTTTCTCCACACCCTCTCTAGCAGTTATTGTTTGTAGACTTTTTGATAGCAGCCATTCTGACTGGTGTGAGGTTTTACCTCATTGTGGTTTTGATTTGCATTTCTCTGATAAGTCACGTTGAGCATCTTTCCTGTGTTTGTTAGCCATCTGTATATCTTCTTTAGAGAAGTGTCTTTAGTTTTTTGGCCCGTTTTTTGTTTGGGTCATTTTTTTTTTTCTGGTATTGAGCTGCATGAGCTACTTGTGTATTTTTGAAGTTAATTCTTTGTCAGTTGCTTCATTTGCTATTATGTACTAGTTTACATTCTCACCAACAGAATAAGAGGGTTCCCTTTTCTCCACACCCTCTCTAGCAGTTATTGTTTGTAGACTTTTTGATAGCAGCCATTCTGACTGGCGTGAGGTTTTACCTCATTGTGGTTTTGATTTGCATTTCTCTGATAAGTCACGTTGAGCATCTTTCCTGTGTTTGTTAGCCATCTGTATATCTTCTTTAGAGAAGTGTCTTTAGTTTTTTGGCCCGTTTTTTGTTTGGGTCATTTTTTTTTTTCTGGTATTGAGCTGCATGAGCTACTTGTGTATTTTTGAGGTTAATTCTTTGTCAGTTGCTTCATTTGCTATTATATTCTCCCATTCTGAAGGCTGTCTTTTTACCTTGCTTATAGTTTTCTTTGTTATGCAAAAGGTTTTTAGTTTAATTAGATCCCATTTGTTTATTTTTGCTTTTATTTCCATTACTCTGGGAGGTGGGTCATAGGAGATCCTGCTGTGATTTATGTCAGAGAGTGTTCTGCCTATGTTTTCCTCTAGGAGTTTTATAGTTTCCGGTCTTACATTTAGATCTTTAACCCATTTTGAGTTTATTTTTGTGTGTGGTGTTAGAAAGTGTCTAGTTTCACTCTTTTACAAGTGATTGGCCAGTTTTCCCAGCACCACTTATTAAAGAGATTGTATTTTCTCCATTGTATATTTTTGCCTCTGTTGTCAAAGATAAGGTGTCCATAGGTGTGTGGATTCATCTCTGGGCTTTCTATTTTGTTCCATTGATTTATATTTCTGTCTTTGTGCCAGTACCATGCTGTCTTTATGACTAGCTTTGTAGTATAGCCTGAAGTCAGGCAGGTTGATTTCTCTAGTTCCATTCTTCCTTCTCAAGATTGCTTTGGTTTTTGGAGGTTTTTTGTATTTCTATACAAATTGTGAAATTATTTGTTCTAGTTCTGTGAAAAATACCATTGGTAGCTTGACAGGAATTGTGTTGAATCTGTAGATTGCTTTGGGTAGTATATTCATTTTCATTGTATTGATTCTTTCAATCCATGAACATGG
>SJYC01137597.1:0-10229 GCA_006408675.1 Madoqua kirkii | reverse complement strand
AGTACTTTGGCCACCTCATGCGAAGAGTTGACTCATTGGAAAAGACTCTGATGCTGGGAGGGATTAGGGGCAGGAGGAGAAGGGGATGACAGAGGATGAGATGGCTGGATGGCATCATGGACTTGATGGCCATGAATTTGAGTGAACTCCAGGAGTTGGTGATGGACAGGGAGGCCTGGCGTGCTGTGATTCATGGAGTCGCAAAGAGTCAGACACGACTAAGCGAATGAACTGAACTGAACTGAACTGAACTGAACTGAACTGAACAGAACAGTTTTGCCAAGAGAATGTACTGGTCATAGCAAACACCCTCTTCCAATAATACAAGTGATGATACTACACACGGACATCACCAGATGATCAATATTGAAATCAGATTGATTATACTATTTGCAGCTGAAGATGGAGAAGTTCTATATGCTCAGTAAAAACAAGACTGGGAGCTGATTGTGGCTCAGATCATGAACTCCTAATTGCAAAAATCAGACTTAAATTGAAAAAAAGTAGGGAAAACCACTAGACCACTCAAGTATAACCTAAATCAAATCCCTTATGATTACACAGTAGAGGTGACAAATATACTCAAAGGATTAGATGTGATAGAATCCCTGAGGAACTATGGACAGAGGTTTGTGACATTGTTCAGGAGGCAGTGATTGAGACCATCCCCAAGAAAAAGAAATGCAAAAAGGCAAAATGATTGCCTGAGCAGGCCTTACAAATAGCTGAGCAAAGAAAAAAATGAAAAGCAAGGGAGAAAAGGAAAGATATATTCATCTGAATGCAGAGTTTCAAAGAATACCAAGAAGAGATATGAAAGCCTTCCTCAGCAATCGATGCAAAGAAACAGAGGAAAATAACAGAATGGGAAGAGTAGATATTGCTTCAAGAAAAGTAGAGACACCAAGGGAAAATTTCATGTAAAATTGGGCAAAATAAAGGACAGAAATGGTATCAACCTAACAGAAGCAGAAGATATTAAGAAGAAGTGGCAAGAATACAAGGAAGAACTACACAAAAAAGATCTTAATGACCCAAATAACCAAATGGTGTGATCACTCACCTAGAGACAGACATCCTGGATTCAGAAGTTAAGTGGGCCTTAGGAAGCATCATGACAAACAAAGCTAGTGTAGGTAATGGAATTCGAGATGAGCTGTCTCAAGTCCTAAAAGATGATGCTGTGAAAGTGCTTCACTCAATATGCCAGCAAATTTGGAAAACTCAGCAATGGTCACAGGACTGGGAAAGGTCAGTTTTCATTCCAATTCCCAAAAAAGGCAATGCCAAAGTAGGCTAAAACTACTGCACAGTTGCATTCATCTCACACCCTAGCAATGTAATGCTAAAAATTCTCCACGCCAGGCTTCCACAGTACCTGAACCAAGAATTTCCAAATATTCAAGCTGGATTTATAAGGCAAGGGAACAAGAGATCAAATCGCCAACATCCGTTGGAACACAGAAAAAGCAAGAGAGTTCCAGTAAAACATCTACTTTTTTTTTATTGACTATGCCAAAGCCTTTGACTGTGTGGATCACAACAAACTTTGGAAAATTCTTAAAGAAATTGGAATCCCAGGCCACCTTACCTGTCTCCTGAAAAATCTGTATGCAGGTCAAGAAGCAGCAGTTAGAACAGGACATGGAACAACAGACTGGTTCCAAACTGGGAAAGAAGTATGTCAATGCTGTATAATGTTACCCTGCCTATTTAACTTATATTCAGAGTTCATCATGAAAATGCTGGGCTGGATGAAGCACAAGATGGAATCAAGATTGCTGGGAGAATTATCAATAACCTCCAGTATGCAGATAACACCACCCTTACGGCAGAAAGTGAAGAGGAAGTGAAGAGCCTCTTGATGAAAGTGAAAGAGGAGAGTGAAAAACCTAGCTTAAAGCTCAGCATTCTAAAAATGAAGATCATGGCATCTGGTCCCATCACTTCATGGCAAAGAGATGCAGAAACAATGGAAACAGTGACAGACATTATTTTCTTGGACTCCAAAATCACTGCAGATGGTGACTGCAGCCATGTAATTAAAAGATAGTTGCTTCTTGAAAGAAGACCTATGACCAACCTAGACAGCATATTAAAAAGCAGAGACGTTACTTTGCTGACAAAGTTCCGTATAGTCAAAGCTATGGTTTTTCCAGTATTTATGTGAGGATGTGAGAGTTAGACTATAAAGAAAGCTGAACACCAAAGAATTGATACCTTTGAACTGTGGTGTTGGAGAAAATACTTGAGAATCCCTTGGACTGCAAAGAGATCCAACCAGTCCATCCTAAAGGAAGTGAGTCCTGAATATTCATTGGAAGGACTGATGCTGAAGCTGAAGCTCCAATACTTTGGCTACTTGATAGGAAGAACCAACTCTGGAAAAGACTCTGGTACTAAGGAAGATTGAAGACAGGAAGAGAAGTGGATAACAGAGGATAAGGTGGTTGCATGGCATCATCAACTCAGTGGGCATGAGTTTGAGCAAGCCCTGGGAGTTGGTGATGGACAGGGAAGTTTGGCATGCTGCAGTCCATGGGGTCACAAAGAGTCAGACACAACTGAGTGACTGAACTGGTCGACAGGATCTAAAAATAGCCTTTACTCCTGGGACTTATGTCACACTGTAGGTCTCCTGTTTCTTTTCTCATCTCCTCTGTTTTCCTCCAATAACACCTATAAATGCCTTCAAGCACATACTTTTGCAAAACAGCAAGACTCTATGGGGAAAGTCAGGGTTTGACCTCAACAAAGAACAACTTCACGACCCTGTCATTATTTGTATCAATTCACCCTAATGAAATGATTTAACCTATACATATCCAATGTGAATAAGAACAACCCTAAATAATTCCAAAAGCTGAAAGCCTGTCTGAATTTATAAGATTTATTCAGTAGTGATGACACGGACTAAGATGCAACCAAGATCTTGGAGAAGCAAAATGTAGAAGTTACTTTATAACATGACATTTGGGGGTGAATTAAGTAAGAATCACACTTTCTGGATGATAAATATTAGGAAATGCTTATCTTCAAAGAGACAGGAATTTTCTCTCTTTTGGGGGACACCAACTCTTATTAGTAAGGCTTCCCCTGTGGCTCACATGGTAAAGAATCTGCCTGCAATGCAGGAGACCTAAGGTCAATCCTTGAGTTGGGAAGATCCCCTGGAGAGAGGAATGGCAGCCCACTCCAATAATCTTACCTGAGGGGCCTGGTGTGCTACAGTCTATGGGGTTACAAAGAGTCAGACTTGACTGAGCAACTAACACTTTCACTTTTCAGCTCTTATTAGTAATGAAATTATCAACCTCCCAGGTCAGAGGACAGAAATTCCAAACTGATGTTTTCCACATAAGAAAAAAGAACGTTATCTATGAACCATTAAATAACATTATTTTTCTTAAGTTGGATCCTCTTCACATCTTTTTAAAATCAGGACTAAACATCAGTATAAATAATGACAGGATCTAAAATAGAAGATAGTGACAAAATATTGATGTATACAACACATAAACCATGTTAAAACTAAGTATGCAAAGGAGTTTCTAGAGAACAAACATATATTTAATTCTTTATTTGTATTTAAGGAGATTTACCTGAACTGGCTTAGAAGTCCATTTGAAATGAATAAAGAACAAATATATAGGTTAATAAAATAAACCTGAAATTTAGTACAGATAGCAGGTAGGAGGAGAAAATATTATAAATAATGAGAATTATTATGATCAAAAATCAAAACACTGGGTTTCCTTACTATTTGATAATTTTTGAATGACCAGTGTGCATATTAACCAAGATACTGTGCTAAACACAGAATATGCATCAGTGAACATTAGACACAAGGTTCTCACCTTCATGGAATTTATATTAAAATAGAGGGAGATAGACTGTAAATAAATAGATGATAAAGGAAATAAACAGAATTATGTATCAAAATGTAATGGACTGGGAAAGGGAGGAGACAGGATGGCATGCAACTTCAGTTATGATGATTAAGGAAGACCTATGAAGAATAGACACTTGAGTTATGACTGAAGGATAAGCAGGTGTCAGCAAGATAAAGTACTGGGTAAAAGCATTTTAGGCAGAAGCCTAAGATCAGGGATGGATTTGCTATGACTTAGGAATAGACCAGGGCTTCCCTGGTGGCTCAGATGATAAGGAATCTGCCTGCAATGTGGGAGACCTGGGTTTGATCCTAGGGTTGATAAGATCCCAGGGCATGGCTACCCACTCCAGTATTCTTGCCTGGAGAATTCTGATGGACAGAGGAGACTGGTGGGCTACAGTCCATGGAGTCACAAAGACAAAAGGCAAGTGTGGCTGTAATTTGGTGGTCAGAGTGGAATGGGATGAAGCTAGAAAGTCCAGCAGAAAGAATTGCACAGGGCTTCTTAGTCTACAGTAGGATGTCACCATGTTCTTTTTGGTGGATGTCACTGGAGCGTTCAAGCAAGAGAGTCATGTGATCCAGTTTAACTTTTAAAAAGAATAGCCTGGTAATTGGATGGAGAATGGACTGGATTTTTACTTTCCGAAGTAGGGAGTGCAGTCTGGAGGCTATTAAAGTAGATTGCTGCTGCTAAGTCACTTCAGTCGTGTCTGACTCTGTGCAACCCCACAGATGGCAGCCTACCTGGCTCCCCCATCCCTGGGATTCTCCAGGCAAGAACACTGGCGTGGGGTGCCATTTCCTTCTCCAATGCATCAAAGTGAAAAATGAAAGTGAAGTCGCTCAGTTGTGTCCAACCCTCAGCGACCCTATGGACTGCAGCCTTCCAGTTTCCTCTGTCCATGGGATTTTCCAGGCAAGAGTACTGGAGTGGGGTGCCATTGCCTTCTCCTTAAAGTAGATTAGACCAAATAAAATAAAGATTGGATACAAAGAGACAGTGAGAAACAGATAACCTAGGAATATATTATAGAAATAAAATTGGTAGGATTCTATTGTACTAGATGTGGGGCTAAGGGAATGGAAGTATTCAGTAATGGCTCCAGGCTTTTTTTAAACAAAATTAATTTAATTTTTTGACTCCACTGGGACTTATTTGATGCATATGGGATCTAGTTCCCTGACCAGGGATCAAACCAAAGCCCCCTGCATTAGGAACACAGAGTTTTAAACACTGGACCACCAGGAAAAACTTAATAAATGGCTTTTAAGCTTTTGATTTGAGCTACTTGGTTGATGGTAATACAATGTATTGAGACTGGAATGGACTTATGTGTGTGTGTATGTGTGTGTGTGTGTGTGTGTGTGTGTGTGTGCGCGCACGTGTGCTCATGTGTGTGTTGTGGGGAATGTACAGAATTGGTTCCACTTTAGACTTGGTGTATTTAACATGCTCAGTGGACATTAAGATGCAAATGCAATTGCATGCACAAATTTGCCTCTCAGGAGAGAGCTCAGGGCTACAGATAATACCTATAAGTCATCAACATATAAATAGTATTTAAAGTCATGAGGCCGGATAGCTCTCTTAGGAAGAAAGTATGGAGGAAAACAGAAGAGGCCCAGGACTGAATCTTAAGACTCTCTAAAAATATTAGAGATAGGCAAAAGAGATTAAAGGTAACCAGAGAAAATAGGCAAAAATAGGAAAAAATAGATAAGAATGTCTTGTTTTGGAAGATGATAATGGAAACTGTTTCAAGAGGAAGAAGTCAGTCAGCTTTTGCTGAAAGACTGAGAAAGGTAAAGATGGAAAAATGACCTTTGGATTTGTTAGCAGAAGGTCAGTACTGACCTTGATGAGAATAACTTCAAGACAACAGTGCAGAAAGAATCCTGTCTGGGGAGGATTAATGAGAAAAATAAGTGTGAGAATAGTCAACGAGAATTTTTTCTGAGAAAGATGAGAAAAAGGACAAAAAATGTGGAATGCCACTGGATCATGAGAAGCTTCTTCCCAGAACCAAAGAAAGGATGCCTTGGGGTATATTTAACTGCTGGTTGGGATCATCCAAGGGAGAGATACAAATGGATGATACAGGACAGGGGTTATCTGCAGAGGTAAAGTCTTTGCACAGGAAAAAGAGGATGGATTGTGATCATGAATACAGAAAGAGGATCTGACTTTTGTCAGGAGGAAGGATACTTCTTCCATTGTTATAGAAGAAAAATAGAACTTTCTTACTGAACTCCTGCTACTGCTACTGCTAAGTCACTTCAGTCGTGTTTGACTCTGTGAGACCCCATAGACAGCAGCCCACCAGGCTCCCCCATCCCTGGGATTCTCCAGGCAAGAATACTGGAGTGGAGTGCCATCTCCTTCTCCAATGCATCAAAGTGAAAAGTGAATGTGAAGTCGCTTAGTCGTGTCTGAACCTCAGTGACCCCATGGACTGCAGCCTTCCAGGCTCTTGTGTCCATGGGATTTTCCAGGCAAGAGTATTGCAAATCCTGGGGATTCATCAGGCAATAAGACAGATAAAGGCCTTGCTCTCATGGCCTGGTAAGGGAACAAACAAGTAAAGAAATTAGGTTTTATATGATGACAGGTGCTCTGCGGAAAAAAGAACATGGTTATGTGATAGACAGACCTGGGGCAGGAGCTGTTTCAGGTAAGAGTCAGAGAGTCAGAGAAGAATAACAGTGGGTCTGAGACCTGAATGTTGAGGAGACAGGTAAGGGGGTGACCTGTAGACAAGTATTTAACAGAGGAAAACTAGTGCAATAGCTAAACAAGTGTGACTCCAATTAAGGAACAGAAAGAAGGTCAGTGTGGCTGGAACAGAGGTGGTGAGTGAGGAATACAGAGAATTTCAGAGAGAGGCAGAGGCTTGGCACTGAGTTTAAGGAGCATGGATTTTGTCTTGATGTGATGTGAAACCCTTGGCAGGTTTTAAGCAGAGGAGAGAAAAGGATCTGATTTCAGACAGAGGTAAGTGATTGGAAAATAGGGGAATTTCTCTTAATGATTTTGTTTCCTGATGAGGTGAGGCTGTCAGTCAAGGTAAGAGTGAAATTTAAGAGTATAAGAAATTTGAATTGGTTTATGCAAATAAGCAAAAGGAGAAAAACAAAACCACTCTGAGAAGGAAATTTGGTCTTTAAGACGCTTGCTTCAGAATTTTTCAGAATGCTTGTTAAATCTTGGATTCCTACGCCAACTCCCAAACATTTCTCTGGAAGGTAAGATGGAACCCAGAAACCTGTATTATAAAAAGGTGCCATAATTCCTCAAAAAATTAACAATACAACTACCATGTGATTCAACAATTATATTTCTAGGAATATATACAAAGAAAATGAAAACATTAACTTGAAACATATCTGTACCCCCATGTTCATAGTGGCATTATTTATACATGTAAAATAGCCAACACATGGAAATAACCTAGTTGTCCATCAACAGATGAATGAACAAAGAAGTTGTGGATGAATATATATAATGGAATATTATTCAGCCATTAAAAAGCAAGAAACTCCTACCATTCACAACAACATGGATAATATTTGAGGGCATTATACTGAGTGAATAATTCAGAGACATACAAATATGTATGATTTCACTTATATGTGGAATCTAAAAACAGAAATACCAAACTCATAGAAAAAAGAGATCTGATTTAGTTACTGAAAACAGAGCATGGGAGGAGAATTAGAGGAAGATGATCAAAAGTTTTAGATTTCCAGTTATATGAAAAAGAAGTATAGCAATGTAATGTACAACATGATAACTATAATTAACATGGTTTTATGATGTGTGGGAAAATTCTCATCACAGAGAGAAATTTTTTTTCTTTTCTTTTTATGTTGTGTTAACTAAATGGATGTTAATTAAACTTACTGTGGTAATCATTCTACAGTATGTGCAAATCAAACCATCGTGCTGTACACCTTAAACTTAGTGATGTATATCAGTTATTTTTCAATAAAGCTGGAAAATATATGCATGAATTCTTTTTGCAAAAGGAATGTCAACAACAGTAGGAGCAAAAGTCAGGAGGAAGGTATGAGCAGGGCATGAGCAGAGATCATGGGGTGACCGTCAGGCAAGATGGGCAGGAAGGGGTGGGGAATCAGGAGGGGTATGCTTAAGTGAGACCCAAAGGTTTGAAAGACTGAAGACATCAGATTTAACCTTAATTCCACAGTCGGTAGGAAGCCCTTTTAGATTTTTGAGGAAGGGAGTGAAAGAATGAAAAAGATATTTAAATTTTAGTTTTCGTGATTGGAGAGGTTGGACAGGTATCAGATAACCTGTAAGAGAGGAGGTTGCTACAAAGGTAATCATAATGAGAATGATCGGAATAGTGGTGTGAGAATGGTAAGCCAAACAACAGAAGCACACTAGTTCTGAGAGCTGGCGGCCCAGTAAACCTGCTCTTTCGTGTGTCTGGAGTTAAGTGACTGAGAGGGTAGTCCTGATCTGGTACCGGAAGGGGATGTTCTGGCATCCTTGGGGGAACAATGAATTGACAGCGTTGCTAAAGAAGTTGATTTTCAATTGATAACATCCTCTCTGAAATTTAGAAAAGTGAATGAAACACTGGCAAGAAGTCTGGTCAGGAACAATGCCACACAGATGTGTCAGAGAAAGTTGTGAAAGTACATTTGTTCAAAGAGAGTTAATAGGTAGGAGAGAGAGGGATGAAGATAGTGGTTTGGGGAAATGTTCAGTTAAGGGTCAGGAAAAAGTTGAATGTCAGGATGCTGACAAAGTAAACTGTAAATAGAACCAAAATATGCAATATCCCCTAGCAAGTCGGCAGTGGTCAAGCTTAAATGCTGACTCCATCAAAACAGATTCAGATAGTTATCTTATTACTGGCATTTAGTAATAACATCGGTCATCCAGCTTTTATTTGCATAATTTCATCTGATATTCAGGACAGTCCAGTAACGGTAGGGCTGCTTATCACTAGCTTCCTTTTAAAGATGAAGAAACTGAGGCTTGAGAACTAAATGACTTGCTAAAAGTCACGTAGGTATTGAGGTCTGTATACAGTAAATTGCTTATCCACTGTCCTCTGAAAATTATTAGACAGTTATACCTAGATAACCAAGAGACTCCAATCTTAAATTACAATACAATTTAATTTAAAATTAAGCCAGTCTGGAGGAAGAAAATTATAATAAACGTTGAATGACACTTTCTGGTGCCCTTGCCAATAAATAACACAATAAGTGCCGTTTTTATTCATATATCAGCTTTTCTAAGTAGCTCCAGATGTTTATCATTTTGGATCTCTCTACCAATATCACATCAAAAAAAAATATATATATATATATATGAATCATGCCTGGGAATCAGACATTATTCTTTTTGGGGAAGCTAGCGGGAGGCTGTGCTGTTTTTATTGACAGGAGGGCGTTCAGTGTGTGCAAAAACTCCCGCGCCTAGCGGAGCATGCAACTGCACTCAGCACAAGTAGGTTTCGGATAAGTGTCTGGGTATTAGAGCTCGCAGACCTGCGGGACCCAGAGCGCTGAGCACGTGCTGAGTCTCGGCGGCTCGCGGCCCGGCGAGCACGGGACGGGCACGTCACGCCACAGGACACAGTGGACAGATCACATAGTGCCATTCCGTCATGCAGCCAGCGATACTGGTGGTCCCAGCAAGGTAGCAGAGAGCGAAGAACTTCAGGACCAAGAGAGGTGACCCAAACGAGCGAGAAGCAGGCAAGGTTGTCCCACCTTCTCACTTTTGACTGCTTCCTTTGCATCGTGGCACAGAGGCCATCCCGGTCCCAGACGCGTCCCTACCTCCATGATCCCATTCCCAGCTCACCGAGGACCCCCGGCGCGAGAAGAGTCAAGAAAACCCAGATCGGGCCCGCGGCGCCCATGCCACGGCTGCAGCCCCAGCGGCAGGATGAGTTCTGAGACCCGCGAGCCTCCAGCTGCTCCGGGAAGACAGGGCTAGAGAAGCTGGCAGCTGCAAGCAGGGGACTGCGGGCCCTTAAGTAGTATCTGGCACCACGTGCTAGCCTGAGTGCACACCTGCAGGCTGCTGGGGGCGGGACCGCACCGTGAGGGTGGCAGAAGGAGTTGCGGGTTGGCCCGGGGCGGCGGGCGGGGAAACTCTGATTCACTGTTTGGCTCAGACTCCAGTCTTCAGGGCAGTCGCTTTCCAACTTTTTGGAACGCGCAGCCCAGGCCATCTAACTTTTGCCGCTGAGGCTCTGAAGCGAAATTGCACGACCCTGACCAATCTATGATGCTCTCCGGTCCTGTCCTAGTCTATCATCTCCCACCCCCTCCACCCCCCCTCCAC
>SJYC01137596.1:0-27546 GCA_006408675.1 Madoqua kirkii | reverse complement strand
TACATTCATTTCAACAGTTATTCATGTTTCCAACCTTCCGTTTGAAAACCGTTTACTTACAAAAGAAATTAAGGAATAGCAACCACCTCTGATGTCCTTTTCTTTTTATTTTGCAATAACTGAGACAGAAAAGTTACAAAAATAATACAAAGGATCCCCGCACATCCATCACTCAGATTATCCAAATGTTAACATTTTACTATATTTTCTTTTTTATTCTCCGGCTCTCCCTCTTTCTAGATAAATAAATATGATATAGTTATATAGAGACTTAGAAATATACATATATAGGTTTATAAGTGTATATGATTACAATTATATAATTTTTTACTTTGGAACTCTGAGATAAGTTAAGGGCATAATGTCCCTTTTCTAAATACTTCAATTATGTATTTCTTAAAAATGAGAATATAGTCTTACATAATTTCAGTATAATGAGCAAAAACAGGAAATTAACGTATTACCTAAGGGACAGAGAGTACGGATTTCTCCAATCATCTAATATTCGTTATTATGGCAAAAAAAAAAAAAAAAAGTGAGGGAAGGCAAGTGCCAATTCATACACAAAGGAACACACACCTGCTTTTTCCTGGTGCTGAGTCATTCTAGGATCATGCCTTGCATTAGATTTATTTTTTTTTCTCTCTCTCATTCTGTTAAAGATCCTCAGTCTTTTTGTTTTCCTGACTTTGAAACTTTTGAAAGTATGCAGCAATTATTTTTGTTTAATGGCTTTTAAATTAGTTACCTATTGCAAGTGGCAAGTTACCCTTAACTTACTAATTTAAAGCAAGAATAAACACACATTATCTCATACAGTTGCGTGTGTGAGGAATTTGAGAGCATATAAAGCAAGGTGGTTCTGGCTTGAGAGCTTTCGTGAGGTTGCAGTCCAGACACTGGCCACAACTGCAGTCATCTGAAAGTTGGACTGAGACTGGAGGATCTAAGTCTAAGATGACTCAGTCACATGGCTGTAGGTTGGAGACCAGATATCCTTACCAGGAGGACCACCCTGGGACTGTTTGAGTGTCCTTGTGATATGCCAGCTGGCTTCTTATAGAATAAGAGAAAAAAGCAGAAGTCACAATGTCATTTAAAATTTATTCTCAGAACTCATACTATATTACTTCCATAGTATCCTGTTGGATACTTGTGATGGTTAATTTTATGGGTCAGCTTGACTGGTCTATGATATGCCCAGGTAAATGGTCAAAATTTTTCTGAGAATTTCTGCATTGGTGTTTTCAATGATATTGACTATTTTGGTAACATTTATTTATTTTAATTTTTTGTTAATATATAATATTTATATCATATATAATATAATATATAAATATATTATATTGTTTTGTTGATATATTAATATTGTATTAGTTTAAGGTGTACATCACAATGATTTGATATATGTACACATTTAAAAATGATTAGAATGGTAAGTTTAGTTAACATCCATCACCTCACATAGTTAGAGTTTTCTTATAATAATTTTTAAGATCTACTCTATCAGCAACTTTTAAATATGCAGTACAGTATCGTTGACTATAGTCATCCTGCTGTGCATTATATACCCAGAACTTATTTACCTTATAACTGGAAGGTTGTGTCTTCTGACCACCTTCACTCATTTTCCCCACTTCCCACCTGCCCCCATCTCTGGCAGCCACCAATCTGTTCTGTAATTATGAGTTCATTCTTTTTAAATTTCACATGTAAATAAGATCATACAGTATTTGTCTTCCCCTGTTCAACTTGTTTCACTCAGTATAATGCTTCTGAAGTTCATCCACATTATAAAAAATGGCAAGATTCATTCTTTCCATGGTTGAATATATATATAATATATATATATATATATATATATATGGCATATTTTTATTTTCCCCTTTGATGTATACATAGAAGTGGAACTGCTGGATAATATAGCAGTTCTGTATTTTATTTTTTTGAGGAGCTACTCTTTTTCCATAGTAGCTCCATCAATTCATATGAGTCCTTTTTATACACATCCTGTCCAACACTTGTTATCCCTTATCATGGTAGCCATTTTAACAGGTGTGAAGTGATACCTCATTTTGGTTTTCATTTGCATTTCCTTGATGATTGATCATGTTGAGCATCTTTTTATGTGTGATATGTAGAAGCTTTTTAGTTTGATGTAGTAATAGTTGTTTATTTTTCACATATGTTGTCTTTACTTTGGGTGTCAAATCAAAGAAAAAATTGCCAAGACCAATGTCAAAGAGCTTACCTACTGTGTTCTTCCAGGTATTAATGTTTCAGGCCTTACATTCAAGTCTTCAATGCATTTTGAGTTGATTTTTGTGTATTGTGTGAGATGGTTCAATTTCTTTCTTTTGCAATGGTTGTAGAGTTTTACTAACACTGTTTACTGAAGAGATCATCCTCTATTCATTGGTTATTCTTGACTCCTTTGTTGTAAAATAATTAATCTTATATATATGGGTTTATTTTTGAGTGCTCTATCTTCCACTGATCTGTGTGTCTGTTTTTATGCAAATACTGTACTCTTTTGATTTTTATAGCTTTGTAATATAGTTTACATGAGATAATATAAAATATATGTGTTACTTCTTGTTCCTGGCACAGAGCTCCTAAAATCCTTGATATTTTCTAGGTGTTTAATAGGAGGATATCTTGTTCTAATATTTGTCTTTGATTCTACCCTGGCACAGCTCATAAAACCCTAGTAAATTTTCATGATACAAGCGCTAGGAACATCTTTTGTTCTGTTGAGGTGACTTTTGCAGGACTTCTGGATAGCGGCCTGTCACTAGAAAAATCAAGCCATCATTAGAAGCTTGCAAGTTTTGGCCCCTCCCTTTCCCATCCTCCAGAGAGGGGAGAGGCTAGACATGGAGTTAATAATTGACCACCCCATACATGAGGAAACCGCCATAAAATCCCAATAGTGCAGCCATAGAGAGCTTCCTGGCTGGTGAAGACATAAGCACCAGGAGGGTGACATACTCCCAGTCCATGTGGACAGAGGTTCTTATACTTGGGTCCTTCCTAGAGCTTGCCCCAGGTATCTCTTCATCTGGTTGTCCATCTGTAACCTTTATTATGGTGGTGAGGTGAAGGTGTGCTCAGTCATGTCTGACTCTTTGTGATCCCACAAGCTGTAGCCCATGAGGCTCCTCTGTCCATGGAATTTTCCAGGCTGGAACTAGTGGAGTGGGTTGTCATTTCCTTCTCCAGGGAATCTTCCCAACCTAGAGATCAAGCATACTTTTCTTAGCATCTCCTTCAATGGCAGGCAGATTCTTTACCTGGAGCCACCTGGGAAGTTCATCCTTTATTATGTCCTTTGATAAACTGATAAATGTGAGGCAGTGTGACCCTGAGTTTTGTGAGCTTCTCTAGCAAATTGATCAAACTCAAGGAGGAGGTTTTTGTAACCTCCAGTCTATAGCTAGTTGGTCATGGCCACAGGAGATAAACTGGGTTTCTGAACGGCAACTGAGTTGGGATGAGAGTAGTCTTGTAGGGCTGAGCCCTTATCCTGTGGGATGTGATGCAATCTCTGGGTATAAAGTGTCATAATTGTAGTGTAGGATACTCAGGTGATGTTGCAGAGACCTGCTTGATGTGGGTAAAGTTCTTCAGGTATGTGGTCACCAGAAGTGTGAGGAGTGTTCTACGAAAGGTAAAGGAGACACACAAGAAACACACAGTGGGGAACAATTGGGTTTTTCCTTACATAGGAAAAAAAAAAAAAGCTGAGTTTTTTCTTTATAGTTTGAAATTAGGAAGTGTGATGCCTCCAGTTTTGTTTCTTTCTTGAGTGCTTTGGCTATTAGGGGTATCTTGTGGCTTCACACAAATTTTAGGATTTTTTTTTCTGTTTATGTTGAAACTACTATTGAAATTTTAATTGGGGTTGCATTGAATCTGTGAAGCATTTTGGGTGATATGGGTATTGTAACAATATGAACTCTTTCAATTCATGAGCACAGAATATCTTTCCATTTATGTGTGTCTTTTCCTTCTCCAGTGGACTATGTTGTGTCAGAACTCTCCACCATGACCTGGCTCTCTTGGGGGGCCCTACGTGGCATGGCTCATAGTTTCAATGAGTTAGACAAGGCTGTGGTGCATGTGATCAGTTTGATTAGCTTTCTGTGATTATGGTTTTCATTCTGTCTGCACTCTGAGGGGTAAGGATAAGAGGCTTATAGAAGCTTGGGGACTGACTGTGGGGGAAACTGGGTCTTGTTTGGATGGGTGGGACCATGCTCAGTAAATCTTCAATCCAATTATCTGTGCATAGGCGGGGCTGTGTTCCCTCCCTGTGTGTGACCTGAGATTAAACGTGGTGGAGGTAATGAAGATAATGGCAACCTCCTTCAAAAGGTCCCGTGCATGTACTGCTTCATTCAGTGTCCCTGACCCTGCAGCAGGCCATCGCCAACCCACGCCTCTGCCGGAGACTACTGGACACTCACAGGCGTGTCTGGGTTAGTCTCTTGTGGGGTTAGATTAGGGTTTTTTCCAGTATTCATGTATGGATGTGAGAGTTGAGCTATAAAGAAAGCTGAGTGCTGAAGAATTGATGCTTTTGAACTGTGGTGTTGGAGAAGACTCTTGAGAGTCCCTTGGACTGCAAGGGCATCAAGCCAGTCAATCCTAAAGGAAATCAGTCTTGAATATTCACCTGAAGGACTGATGCTGAGGCTGAAACTCCAATACTTTGACCACCTGATGCAAAGAACTGACTCTAGAAAAGACCCTGATGCTGGGAAAGATTGAAGGCAGGAGGAGAAGGGAATGACAGAGGATGAGATGATTGGATGGCATCACTGACTGGATGGACATGAATTTGAGCAAACTCTGGGAGGTGGTGATGGACAGGGAAGCCTGGCATGCTGCAGTCCATGCAGTCACAAAGAGTCAGACATGACTGACTAAACTGAACTGGTGTCTTTTGTAGGTTTTTTTCATATTATTTTATTCCATTTTATTTTTATTGAAGTATAGTTGATTTACAATACTATATTAGTTTCAGAAATATGTCATACAGATTCAATATTTTATAGATTATATTTCATTTAAGCTTATTTTAAAATAATGGCTACATTTTCTGGTGGTACATAACATATCCTTGTCGGTTATTTATTTTTGTATGTAATAGTTTATGTCTCTTAAGCATATACCCCTATTGTGACCGTTACTTTACTCTCTTCCCTGGTGGCTCAGACGGTAAAGTGTCTGCCTGGAATGCAGGAGACCCGAGTTTGATCCCTGGGTTGGGAAGATCCCCTGGAGAAGGAAATGGCAACCCACTCCAGTGTTCTTGCCTGGAGAATCCCATGGATGGGGGAGCCTGGTGGGCTACAGTCCATGGGGTCACAAAGAGTCGGACACGACTGAACAACTTCACTTTCACTTTCTTTTCCCACAGGTAACCATTGGTTTTTTTCTGTATGAGTCTGTTTCTATTTTTGTTGCATACTTTTGTTTCATTTTTTAGATCCCACATATAAGTGATAACATTGAACAATTGTGTTTCTCTGACTTTCTTCACCTTCTATGTCTATCCACATTGCTGCAAATGGCAAAATTTCATTCTTTTTATGATTGAATAATATTTTATGTATTCATGTGTGTGTTTATCTGTATGCCATAATCTTCTTTATCCATTTATCTGTTTATTCTTAGAAAATCAGTTTATTGGCAATCCGTATGCTTTCTACAAAAAAATGTATCATAAAGACAAAGATAGGTTAAAAGTAAATAATTTAAAAGTTATAACATGGAAAGAGTAACCACAAGAAAATTGGCATGCCTAAGGTGAAGTGAAGTGAAGTCGCTCAGTCGTGTCCAACTCTTTGCGACTCTGTGGACTGTAGCCCACCAGGCTTCTCCATCCATGGGATTCTCTAGGCAAGAATACTGGAGTGGGTTGCTATTTCCTTTTCCAGGGGATCTTCCCAACCCAGGCATCAAACCTGGGTTTCCCGCATTGT
Organism: Madoqua kirkii; assembly: GCA_006408675.1. Taxonomy (NCBI): domain Eukaryota; kingdom Metazoa; phylum Chordata; class Mammalia; order Artiodactyla; family Bovidae; genus Madoqua; species Madoqua kirkii. The sequence goes on along the minus strand of SJYC01137596.1, from coordinate 21,556 downwards.
GGGCAGATGCTTTAACCTCTGAACTACCAGGGAAGCAATTTTACAAAAGCATAAGAGGGACAATGTATAATATTAAAAGAAAAAATTATTAAGAAAGCAAACATCCTAAATGTACCTACATTTAATGAAAAATCACAAACATTAAAGAGGCAAAAACAAAGAACACAACACCAAACGACTGCTAAAATACCCAACTGCAATGAATCTCTTCTTTTTTCAGCACACATGTATCACTTGCCACGGTAAACCACATAGTGATCCACAAAATAGGTTTCAAAAAAGTCAGATATTTGATATCTTATGAAATATAATCTCTGGTCATAGTGAAATTAAATTGGAAATCAATAAACATTAGATACTTAGAAAATCCCAAAATGTTTTTTTTTTTAATTTTTATTTTTTGTTTAATGCTTATTCCATTTCACAGCACTGCATTGGTTCTGCCATACATTGACATGAATCAGCCACAGGTGTGGACGATCTCCCCATGTTAAAGCCCCCTCCCACCTCCCTTCCCTGCCCATCCCCCTGGTTCATCCCATACACCGGCCCCAAGCATCCTGTATCCTGTATTGAACATAAATGATACTTCTAAATAACCCATCTCCTTAAGAAAAAAATCCTAAAGAATTAAAATTTTTTGAAACTGAATGATAATAAAGACAAAGACACAGTACACAAAAACTGCTGGGATGAAACTAGAGCAGCATATAGATAGAAATGTATGACATTACAAGTTTGAAATGACATCCAGGACTGACGTTGAAGCTGAAACTCTAATATTTTGGCCACCTGATGCAAAGAGCTGACATTTGAAAAGACGCTGATGCTGGGAAAGATTGAGGGCAGGAGGAGAGGGGGACTGCAGAGGATGAGATGGTTGGATGATATCATCAACCCAATAGACTAGAGTTTGGGTGAACTCTGGGAGTTGGTGATGGACAGGGAGGCCTGGTGTGCTGCAGTTTATGGGATCGCAGAGAGTCGGACATGACTGAGTGACTGAACTGAACTGAATCTGTTGATGGATACTTCCATATCATAACTATTGTAAATAATGCTGCTATTAACATTGGGGTGCATATGTCTTTTTGTTTACTTCAGATATGTACTCAACAGTGAAGTTGCTGGATCATATGATAATTCTATTTTTACTGTTTTGAGGTATCTATATATTATTTCCCACAGTGGATGCACTAATATATCATCTCAACTATGTACTGTGGTTCCATTTTATCCACATCATTGTCAACTTTTGTTATTTGCAGACTTTTTGATGATAGCCACAAGTATGAAGTAATTCCTCACTGAGGTTTTGATGTGCATTTCTCTGATGATTACCTGTGGAGAGCCTCTTATCATGCACTTATTGGCCATTTGTATATCTTCTTTGGAAAAAAGTGCCTTTTGGGGTTATCTGCCCATTTTTGGGTTTCTTCTTTCTGATATTGTGTTGTATAAGCTGTTTATATTTTTGGATAAACTCTTACTGGTCATATCAGTTGTAAATATTTTATTCCATTTATTTGACTGTCCTCTCATTTTGTTGATGATTTCTTTTACTGTTGAAAAGTTTTTTTAACTTTAATTTGGTCCCACTTTTTTATTTTTGCTTTTATTTCTTTTGCCTTAAGAGTCATATCAAAGAAAAGTATTGCTGCTATTCACGTCAAAGAGTGTTCTATGTATGATTTCTTTCTAGTATTATGGTTACAGGTTTTACATTTAGGTCTTTAATCAATTTTTAGTTTATTTTGCATATGGATACAAGAAATGTTCTACTCTCATTGTTTTATAGATAGCTTTCTGATTTTCCCAGCACATTTATTGAAAGGCATGTCTTTCCTCCATTGTATATTTGTGCTTCTTTGTTGTAGATTAATTGACTATATGTTTGTAGGTTTGAACATTCTTTGGCTTTGCCTTTCTTTGGGATTGGAATGAAAACTGACCTTTTCCAGTCCTGTGGCCACTGCTGAGCTTTCCAAATTTTCTGGCATATTGAGTGCAGCACTTTCACAGAACCATCTTTTGGGATTTGAAAAAGCTCAGCTGGCATCCCATCACCTCCACCAGCTTTGTTTATAGTGATGTTTCCTAAGGCTCACTTGACTTCGCATCCTAAGATATTCGGCTCTAGGTGAGTGATCACATCATCATGGTTAGCTGGGTCATTAAGATCTCTTTTGTATAATTCTGGGTATTCTTGCCACCTCTTCTTAATATCTTCTGCTTCTGTTAGATTCATACCATTTCTGTCCTTTACTGAGCCCATCTTTGCACGAAATCTTCCCTTGGTATCTCTACTTTTCTTGAGGAGATCTCTAGGTTCTTCCTATTCTATTGTTTTTCTCTATTTCTTTGCATTAATCCCTTAGGGAAGCTTTCTTACTTCTCTCTCCTTGTTATTCTTTGGAACTCTGCATTCAGATGAGTATATTTTTCCTTTTCTCCCTTGCTTTTAACTTTTTTCTTTTCTCAGCTATTTGTAAGGCCTCTTCAAGCAACCATTTTGCCTTTTTGCATTACTTTTTCTTGGGAATGGTTTTGATCATAGTCTCCTGTACACTGTTACAAACCTCCATCAATAGTTCTTCAGGCACTCTGCCTATCATATCCAGTCCCTTGAATCTATTTGTCACTTCCACTGTGAAATCATAAGGGATTTGATTTAGGTCATGCCTGAATGGTCTAGTGGTTTTCCCTACGTTCTTCAATTTAAGTCTCAATTTTGCAATAAGGGGGTCATAATCTGAGCCACAGTTGGCCCCTGGTCTTGTTTTTGCTGATTCTTTAGAGTTTGTCCATCTTCAGCTACAGAGAATATTATCAATCTGATTTCCGTATTGACCATCTGGTGATGTCCATGTGTAGAATCACGTGTTGTTGGAAGATGGTGTTTGCTATGGTCAGTTGTTCTCTTGACAAATCTCTGTTAGCCTTTGACCTGCTTCATTTTGTACTCCAAGGCCAAATTTTCCTTTTACTCCAGTAATCTCTTGACTTCCTACTTTTTTATTCCAGTCCCCTATGATGAAAGTCACATCCTTTTCTTTGGTGTTAGTTCTAGAAGGTCATGTAGGTCTTCATAGAGCTATTCAACTTCAGCTTCTTCAGCATTAGTGTTTGGGGCATAGACTTGGGTTACTGTGATATTGAATGTTTTGCCTTGGGTTCTGGACTCTGCATTCTGTTCCACTGACTTATGTGTCCATTTTAATGTCAAACAGTACAGTTTTGATCACTGTAGCTTTTTAGTATAGTTTGAATTCAGGGAATTGATACCTTCAGTTTTGTTCTTTTTTCTCAACTTGGCGATTCAGGGTGATCTTATATACTTTTTAAAGATTTGTTTTTGTTATTTTTTGTGAAAAATATTATGGGTATTTTGATAAGGATTGCATTCAATATGTAGATTACTTTGGATAGTATGGACATTTTAACAATGTTAAATCCTTTAATCAAAAAGCGTGGAACATCCTTTCACCTCTTTGTATCATTTCGGATGTCTTCATTAATGTTTTACATTTCTTAAAGTATGGATCTTCCTCCTCCTTGGTTGAGTTTATTCCTAGGTATTTTATTCTTTTTGATGCAATTGTAAATGGGGTTTTTTCCTTACTTTTTCTGGTAATTCATTATTAGTATATAGACAAATAACAAGTTTCTATATATAAATATTATATTCTACATCTTAACCAAATTAATTTATTAGTGCTAATAGTTTTGGTAGAGATGCTGCTGCTGCTGCTGCTGCTGCTGCTAAGTCGCTTCAGTTGTGTCTGACTGTGTGACCCCATAGACAGAAGCCCACCAGGCTCCACCGCCCCTGGGATTTTCCAGGCAAGAACACTGGAGTGGGTTGCCATTTCCTTCTCCAATGCATGAAAGTGAAAAGTGAAAGTGAAGTCACTCAGTCATGTCTGACTCTTCACGACCCCATGGACTGCAGCCCACCAGGCTCCTCCGTCCTTGGGATTTTCCAGGCAAGAGGACTGGAGTGGATTGCTAGAGCATTATATATAAAGTATCATGCCATCTGCAAAGCAAACAGTGACAGCTTTACTTTTTCCCCTTCCAATTTGGATGCCTTTTCATTTTCTCTTGTCTGATTACAATAGCTAGGACTTCATATACCATATTAGAAAGTAGCAAAAGTGGGCACTCTTTTCTTGTCTCTGGTTTTAGAAGAAAAGCTTTCAATTTCATCACTGAGTATGATGCTAGTTGTGGGTTTGCCATAAATGGCCTTTATTATGTTAGAATATGTGCCAACATATACAAAATATTTACCTGTATATCAGCTTTGATAAGACTTTTTATCATGAAGAGATATTAAGTTTTGTCAAGTGCTTTTTCTGTATCTGTTGAGATGATAGTGTGATTTTTATTCTTTCTTCTGCTATCACACTGACTGACTTGCAAATATTGAAGGATCCTTGCATCTCTGAAATAAATTCCACTTGATCATTGTATGATCCTTTTTTATATATTGTTAAATCTGGTTTGCTAATATTTTGCAAAGATTTTTGCATCCATATTTGTCAGAAGTATTGCCTGTAATTTTCTTTTTGTAGTATCTTTGTCTAGTTTTAGTATCAGGATCACAGTGTCTTCATAGAATGAACTTAGGGGTCCTCTGAAATTTTTTAGAATAGGAGTGTAGATATTTATATCTCTGAGAGCATTTCCCTGTGAATCTGTCTGATTCTGGACTTATATTTGCTGGAAATTTTTTTAATTAAAAAATTCTATTTTCCATTAGTTATTGGCATATTCACATTGCCTGTTTATTTATGATTCAATTTTGAAAGGTTGTATATTTCCAGAAATTTGTCAACTTCTTCTAGGTTGTCCAATTTGTTGCCAATACTATAATAACAGTTTGTAGTATTCTCTTATGATATCCACAAGACCAGGAGCTGACAAATTCAGATTTAAATTGAATAAAGTAAGAAAATCACTAGACCATTCAGGTATGGCCTAAATCAAATCCCTTACAATTATATAGTGGAAGTGACAGAGATATTCAAGGGATATGATCGACAGTGCCTGAAGAAATATGGACGGAGGTTCATGACATTATGCAGGAGGCAGTGATTAAGACCATCTGCAAGAAAAAGAAATTTAAAAAGTCAAAATGGTTATCTAAGGAGGACTTATAAATAGTTAAGAAAAGAAGAGAAGTGAAAGGCAAAATAAGAAAAGGAAAGATATACCCATCTGAATGCAGAGTTCCAAAGAAAAGCAAAAACAGATAAGAACACCTTCCTCAATGATCAATGAAAAGAAATAGAGGAAAACAATACGAGGGGAAGAAACTAAGATCTCTTCAAGAAAATTAGAGATACCAAGGGAACATTTCATGCAAAGATGGGCTCAGTAAAGGACAGAAATATTATAGACCTGACAGAACAGAAAATATTAAGAAGAGGTGGCAAGAATTCACAGAAGAACTATCTACAAAAAAAAAAAAATCTGAATGAACCAGATAACCATGATGGTGGGATGATTCACCTAGAGCCAGACATCCTGGAATGCAAAGTCAAGTGGGCCTTAAGAAGCATCACGATGAACAAAGCTGGTGGAGGTGATGGAATTTCAGATGAGCTATGAACCATGAACTTCCTAATGTTCAAACTGGATTTAAAAATGGCAGAGGAACCAGAGATCAAATTGCCAACATCCACTGGCTCATAGAAAAACCAAACGAATAACAGAAAAGCATCTACTTCTTCTTTACTGATTATACCAAAGCCTTTCATGGTGTGGATTACAAGAAACTGTGGACAATTGTTAAAGAGATGGGAATCCCAGACCACCTTACCTGCCTCCTGAGAAATCTGTATGTAGGCCAAGAAGCAACAGTTAGAACAGGACATGGAACAGACTGTTTCCAAACTGAGAAAGTACATCAAGGCTGTATATTATCACCCTGCTTATTTAACTTATATGCATAGTACATCATGCTGGATGAAGCACAAGCTGTAATCAAGACTGCTGGGAGAAATATCAATAACCTTAGATACACAGATGATATAACCATTATGGCAGAAAGGAAGAGGAAGTGAAGAGCCTTTTGATGAAACTGAAAGATGAGGGTGAAAAGGCTGGCTTAAAATTCAATATTCAAAAAACTAAGATTGTGGCATCTGGTCCCATCACTTCATGGCAAATAGATGGGTAAACAATGGAAACAGTGATAGACTTTATTTTCTTGGGCTCCAAAATCACTGAAGATGGTGTCTATAGCCATGATATTAAAAGATGATCGTTCCTTGGAAGAAAAGCTATGACCAGCATATTATTATAAAATATAAACAGTCATTTATAAAAGCTATAAACAGCATATTTAAAGGCAGATATTCCTTTGCCAAGAAAGATTTATTCAGTCAAAGCTATAGTTTTTCCAGTGGTCCTGTATGAATGTGAAAGCTAGGCTATAAATGAGGCGGCTAAAACTAAAGCCTGTAATACAGAGTGAAGTCAGAAAGAAAAAAGCCCATACAACCTATTAATGCATATATATGGAATTTAGAAAGGTGGTAATGGTGACCCTATATGCAAGACAGCAAAAGATAGATGTAAAGACAGATGTAAAGAACAGATGTCTGGACTCTGGGAGAAGGCAAAGTTGGGATGATTTGAAAGAATAGCATTAAAACATGAATATTAGCATATGTGAAATCCATGACTAGTCCAAGTTCAATGCATGAAACAGGGCACTCAAAGCCAGTGCACTGGGACAACACAGAGGAATGGGATGGGGACGGAAGAGGTGGGGGTGGATTTCAGGACAGGGGGACACATGTACACCCATGGCTAATTCATGTCTGCTGCTGCTGCTGCTGCTGCTGCTGCTGCTGCTGCTGCTGCTAAATCACTTCAGTCGTGTAGACTCTGTGCGACTCCAGAGATGGCAGCCCATCTGGCTCCCTCATCCCTGGGATTCTCCAGGCAAGAACACTGGAGTAGGTTGCCCTTTCCTTCTCTAATGCATGAAAGTGAAAAGTGAAAGTGAAGTCCCTCAGTCATGTCCGACTCCTAGCGGCCCCATGGACTGCAGCCTACCAGGCTCTTCCATCCATGGGATTTTCCAGGCAAGAGTACTGGAGTGGGGTACCATGTCAGTGTATGGCAAAAGCCACTACAATATTGTAAAGTAATTAGCCTCCAATTAAAATTTTAAAAAAATATTTTTTAAAAAAAAGCTGAGCACCAAAGAATTGATGCTTTTAAAATGTGGTGTTGGAGAAGACTCTTGAGAATCCCTTGGAATGCAAGAAGATCCAACCAGTCCATCCTATGGGAAACCAGTTCTGAATATTCATTGGAAGGACTGATGCTGAAGCTCCAATAATTTGGCCACCTGATGCAAAGAACTAACTCATTGGAAAAGACCCTAGGAAAGATTAAAGGCAGGAGGAGAAGGGAAGGACAGAGAATGAGATGGTTGAATGCCATCACCAACTGGATGGAAATAATTTTGAGCAAGTTCTAGGAGTTGGTAATGGACAGGGAAGCTTGGCATGCTGCAATCCATGGGGGCAAAGAGTCAGACAGGATTGAGTGACTGAACTGAACTGATAACCTAATCCTTTAAGCTTTTAACAATTTAAATAAGATTGATCATGTACTAAAGCTCTATATTTTTACACCCTTCCACCCACAATTTTGTTTTCTATATCACAATTCACATCTTTTTTACCCTGTATATCCATTAACGAATTATTGTAGTTATAGTTACCTTTACTATTTTTATCTTCTAACCTTTGTACTAGATTTATAAGTGGTTTATTCACCACCATTACAACATTGGCTTCCCTCGTAACTCAGCTGGTAAAGAATCTGCCCGCAATGTAAGAGATCCAGGTTTAGTTCCTGAATCAGGAAGATCCCCTGGAGAAGGGATAGGCTACCCACTGTAGTATTCTTGGACTTCCTTGGTGGCTCAGATAGTAAAGAATCTGCCTGTAGTGTGGGAGACCTAGGTTCGATCCCTGGGTTGGAATAGGACATGGCAGCCCACTCCTGTATTCTTGCCTGGAGAATCCCCAGGAACAGAGAACTCCCATGCAGGCTGTAGTCCATGAGGTCACAAAGAGACATATGTGACTGAGTGGCTAAGCACAGCACAGCACATCACAACATTAGAGTATTCTTAATTTAACTAAAATCATGGCATCTGGTCCCATCATTTCATGGCAAATAGATGGGAAAAAATGGAAACAATGACAGACTTCATTTTGGGGGGATCCAAAATTGCCGAAGATGGTGAATGCAGCCATGAAATTAAAAGATGCTTGCTCCTTGGAAGAAAAGTTATGACCAACCTAGATAGCCTATTAAAAAAACGAGACATAACTTTGCCATCAAAGGTCCTTATAGTCAAAGCTATGGTTTTTCCAGTAGTCATATATGTATGTAAGAGTTGGGCTATAAAGAAAGCTGAGAGTCGAAGAACTTATGCTTTTGAACTGTGTTGTTGGAGAAGACTCTTGAGAATACCTTAGACAGCAAGGAGATCAAGCCAGTCTATGCTAAAGGAAATCAGTCCTGAATATGCTTTGGAAGGACTGATGCTCAAGCTGAAACTCCAATACTTTGGCCACCTGATCCAAAGAACTGACTGTGGAAAAGACCCTGATGCTGAGAAAGATGGAAGGGAGGAGAAGGGGATGACAGAGGATGAGATGATTGGATGACATCACTGACTGGATGGACATGAGTTTGAGTAAGCTCTAGGAGCTGGTGATGGACAGGGAAATATGACTTGCTCCAGTCCATGGGATCTCAGAGTCTAACATGACTGAGTGACTGAACTGATTCTGATTCTAACTGAATTTAACTATATATTTAATAATATCTTTTCCAATGAGACTGATACTTTTATGTTTTTCTGTTCCTAATTGGCTCTTTTATTTCAGGTTTCACTGTTTAACTGTTAAGTCCCTTTAACATTTCTTATAATGCTGGTCTTATGATTATGAATTCCTTTAACTTTTTCTTGTCTGGAAAACTTTTATTTTTCCTTGAATTTTCAAGGATAACTTTGCTGGACATAATATTCTCAGCAGCTGAATATATCACACTACTCCCTTCTGACCTGCAAAGTTTCTACTATAAAATCTGCTGCCAGTCTTATGAGGGTTCTCTTATACATAATACATTGCTTTTCTCTTTCTGCTTTTAAGAGTCTTTAACTATTTAACTTATATGCAGAGTACATCATGAGAAATGCTGGGCTAGAAGAAGCACAAGCTGCAATCAAGATTGCCGGGAGAAATATCAATCACCTCAGATATGCAGATGACACCACCCTTATGACAGAAAGTGAAGAGGAACTAAGAAGCTTCTTGATGAAAGTGAAAGAGGAAAGTGAAAAAGGTGGCTTAAAACTCAACACTCAAAAAACGAAGATCATGGCATCCCATCACTTCATGGGAAATAGATGGGGAAACAGTGGACACAGTGTCAGACTATTTTGGAGGGCTCCAAAATCACTGCAGATGGTGACTGCAGCCATGAAATTAAAAGACGCTTACTCCTTGGAAGGAAATTTATGACCAACCTAGACAGCATATTGAAAAGCAGAGACATTACTTTGCCAACAAAGGTCCGTCTAGTCAAGGCTATGGTTTTTCCAGTGGTCATGTATGGGTGTAAGAGTTGGTCTGTGAAGAAAGCTGAGCACCAAATAATGGATGCTTTTGAACTATGATGTTGGAGAAGACTCTTGAGAGTCCCTTGGACTGCAAGGAGATCCAACCAGTCCATTCAAAAGGAGATCAGTCCTGGATATTCTTTGGAAGGACTGATGCTAAAGTTGAAAGTCCAGTACTTTGGCCGCCTCATGTGAAGAGTTCTCACTGGAAAAGACTCTAATGCTGGGAGGGATTAGAGGCAGGAGGAAAAGAGGATGACAGAGGATGAGATGGCTGGATGGCATCACCGACTCGATAGACGTGGGTTTGGGTGAACTCCGGGAGATGGTGATGGACAGGGAGGCCTGGCGTGCTGCAGTTCATGGGGTAACAAAGAGTTGGACATGACTGAGCGACTGAACTGAACTGAACTGAACTTTTGATGATTGAGTTATGATGTATTTTGGTTTAAGTCTCTTTGAATTAATCTAACTGGAGCTTTCTAGGATCCCAGATCCTGGAGGTCCATTTCCTTCCCCAGGTTAGGGAAAATTTTAGCTATCATTTCTTTGAATAAGCCTTCTGTTCTTTCTGTTCTGACAGGGAGATGAGTATTTGGACATGTCCATGGGAAAAAGGGAGTTCAAGAGCATCTCATTTAACCATCTTGGACTGGAATCCCTGAGATTAACATGTTATATCAGGAGACTGATAAAGTATATTGCCCTGCCTAATGTGGATGAGGCTTATCTGATCAGTTAAAGCCTGAATAGAAGGAAAGTCTGACCACTACTTGAGTAAGGGAGAATTCCTCCTGTCTGACTGCTCTAAGACTGGAACATTGGCTTTTTTTCTTGCCTTTCAGACTGGAACTGAAAAGTCAGCTCTTCCTAGGGCTCAAGCCTGCTGGTTTTTCGACTGGAACTACTCCATTGCCTCTCCTGAGTCTCTAGCTTGCCAACTCATCTTGTAGATCTTGGGACTTGTCAGCTTTCATAATTGTCTGTACAATTATTTATTATAAATCCGTGTTTCTGCCTCTGTCTCTCTCTCTGTCTTTGTGTCTGTGTCTCTCACTATGTATCTGTGTCTCTCTGTCTCTATATCTCTTCTTCTATGCAGAACCTTGACGAATACAGACATACAGATCAGTCCTTTTCAGTGTGAGAGGGCTTATACATGGATGGGAATAACAGAAGGCAGAGATCATGCAGGACCATACCAGCAGCTGCCTCAATTTGGTTTTGCTTGATATTTCTTCATCTGATTGGATTCAGATTATGCATTTTTTTTTTCAGGAACATCACAGAAGGGATCCTTTCCAGTGCATTATATCAGGAGGCACATATCTATTTGCCCTGTTCCTAATGGTTAATTTTGATCACTTAAAGCGGTGTCTGCCCAGCTATTTTAATACTGTAAAATTAACATTTTCTTTTTCTAATTAAGAAACATTTTGTGAGGAGATTCTTTAAAACTATGTAAATATCTTATTGTACATCAAATTTCCACCTACTAATTTTATTATTTAGTATTTTTATGATTCTTACCTGAATCAATTATTACCCTGATGGCTGAGAAACTATATTTTTTTCTAATTCAGTTATAACTTTTATATTTATTGTTTGCATTATAGCCAAGAAAAGCTTTCTTTTTTCTCCCGTTTGTTCTTTCATCTATTTATCTATATCAGCATGGACTTGATATCTATACCAATATAGACTTCATTTATATGCAGATGACACCACCCTTATGGCAGAAAGTGAAGAGGAGCTAAAAAGCCTCTTGATAAAGTGAAAGAAGAGAGTGAAAAAGTTGGCTTAAAGCTCAACATTCAGAAAACAAAGATCATGGCATCCGGTCCCATCACTTCATGGGAAACAGATGGAGAAACAGTGGAAATAGTGTCAGACTTTATTTTTCTGGGCTCCAAAATCATGGCAGATGGTGACTGCAGCCATGAAATTAAAAGATGCTTACTCCTTGGAAGAAAAGTTATGACCAACCTAGATAGCATATTGCAAAGCAGAGACATTACTTTGCCGACTAAGGTCCATCTAGTCAAGGCTCTGGTTTTTCCTGTGGTCATGTATGGATGTGAGAGTTGGACTGTGAAGAAGGCTGAGCACTGAAGAATTGATGCTTTTGAACTGTGGTGTTGGAGAAGACTCTTGAGAGTCCCTTGGACTGCAAGGAGATCCAACAGGTCCATTCTGAACGAGATCAGCCCTGGGATTTCTTTGGAAGGAATGATGCTAAAGCTGAAACTCCAGTACTTTGGCCACCTCATGCAAAGAGTTGACTCATTGGAAAAGACTCTGATGCTGAGAGGGATTAGGAGCAGGAGGAGAAGGAGACGACAGAGGATAACATGGCTGGATGTCATCACTGACTCAATGGACGTGGGTCTGAGTAAACTCCGGGAGATGGTGATGGAGAGGGAGGCAAGGGGTGCTGCGATTCATGGAGTCACAAAGAGTCGGACACGACTGAGTGACTGAACTTAACTGAATATATTGCTATCATTATTTATTGTGATTACCCTTGATTTAACCAATGGGAACCCTTAAAATAGCTCCTGTGTCATTTTGAATGGTTTCTCCCATTTCTTGAGCATTTCTTTTCTGGCAGAGTAAGATGTCCCAGTCTCACCTTATACTTGTCCAGACCCAACACTAGAATTTGCCATTTATCCAAAGAATTCTGGCTACTTTAGGAGAGAATGGTGTCTGAAAACCAAGATCTGGATACTAACTGTGTTCATTTCCAGCAGTATGATGCCAAGTTCGTATTCAATTCTGTTTGGTTCGGCTCAGTTGTGTCTCATTCTTTGCAAACCCATGAACCACAGTATGTCAGGCCTCCCTATCCATCACTAACTCCTAGAGTCCATCCAGACCCACATCCATTGTATTGGTGATGCCACCCAACCATCTCATCCTCTGTCATCCCCTTCTCCTCCTGCCATCAATATTTCCCAGGGTCTTTTCAAATGAGTCAGCTCTTCACATCAAGTGGCCAAAGTATTGGAGTTTCAGCTTCAACATCAGTCCCTCAGTGAACACCCAGGACTGATCTCCTTGCAGTCCAAGGGACTCTTAAGAGTCTTCTCCAACTCCACAGTTCAAAAGCATCAATTCTTTGGTGCTCAGTTTTCTCCACAGTCCAGCTCTCACATCCATACACAATTACTGGAAAAACCATAGCCTTGACTAGATGGACCTCTGTTGGCAAAGTAATATCTTTGCTTTTCAATATGCTGTCTAGGTTGGTCATAACTTTCCTTCCAAGGAGTAAACGTCTTTTAATTTCATGGCTGCCATCACCATCTGCAGTGATTTTGGAGCCCACAAAAGTCAGCCACTATTGCCACTGTTTCCCCATCTATTTCCCATGAAGTAATGGGACTGGATGCCATGATCTTAGTATTCTGAATCTTGAGTTCTAAGCCAACTTTTTTACTCTCTTCTTTCACTTTCATCAAGAGGCTCTTTAGTTCATAAGGGTGGTGTCATCTGCATATCTGAAGTTATTGATATTTCTCCTAGCAATCTTGATTCCAGCTTGTGCCTCCTCCAGCCCAGAGTTTCTCATGATGTACTCTGCATAAAAGTTAAATAAGAAGGGTGACAATATACAGCCTTGACGTACTCCTTTACCAATTTGGAATGTTTATTGTTCTATGTCCAGTTCTAACTCTTGCATACAGGTTTCTCAAGAGCCAGGTAAGGTGGTCTGATATTTCCATCCCTTTCAGAAATTTCCACAGTTTATTGTGATCCACACAATCAAAGGTTTGGCATAGTCAATAAAGCAGAAATAGATGTTTTTCTGGAACTCTCTTGTTTTTTCCATGATCCAGAAGATGTTGGCAATTTGATCTCTGGGTCCTCTGCTTTTTCTAAATCCAGCTTGAACATCTGAAAGTTCATGGTTCATGTATTGCTGAAGCCTGGCTTGGAGAATTTTGAGCATTTCTTTACTAGCATGTGAGATGAGTGCAATTGTGTGGTAGTTTGAGCACTCTTTGGCATTGCCTTTCTTTGGGATTGGAATGAAAACTGACCTTTTCCAGTCCTGTGGCCACTGCTGAGTTTTCCAAATTTGCTGGGGTTTTTTGAGTGTAGCACTTAGGAAATGAAATAGCTCCACTGGAATTCCATCACCTCCACCAGCTCTGTTCATAGTGATGCTTCCTAAGGCCCACCTCACTTCCCATTATCCATAATCTATTAGTATATTTTCTCAGTCCTAGAATACACAGAAAGAAATTTTATAATTTGTAGTCTTATTTTTGGCATAGTCAATAAAGCAGAAATAGATGTTTTTCTGGAACTCTCTTGTTTTTTCCATGATCCAGAAGATGTTGGCAATTTGATCTCTGGGTCCTCTGCTTTTTCTAAATCCAGCTTGAACATCTGAAAGTTCATGGTTCATGTATTGCTGAAGCCTGGCTTGGAGAATTTTGAGCATTTCTTTACTAGCATGTGAGATGAGTGCAATTGTGTGGTAGTTTGAGCACTCTTTGGCATTGCCTTTCTTTGGGATTGGAATGAAAACTGACCTTTTCCAGTCCTGTGGCCACTGCTGAGTTTTCCAAATTTGCTGGGGTTTTTTGAGTGTAGCACTTAGGAAATGAAATAGCTCCACTGGAATTCCATCACCTCCACCAGCTCTGTTCATAGTGATGCTTCCTAAGGCCCACCTCACTTCCCATTATCCATAATCTATTAGTATATTTTCTCAGTCCTAGAATACACAGAAAGAAATTTTATAATTTGTAGTCTTATACTCTAGTGGAAATCAAACCTACTAGTTTAAAATATTTTTTTTTTGCTTCACCTGAAAACATAAAATAACATTGCTCTGTTCAAATGTTGCTTGGATTAATTACCTCCACCCTGCAGTGTGGGTATATTATACTAATAAATCTATTTGTTTTTCCTTGTATTCCATTTTAGTTTTATCCACATTTTTTACTTTTTCTAATTTTTATATTAGTATACATTAACATATTTCCAAATATCAGATGTATATAAGAAGATGTGATCATAAACATTCTCCTTCTGCCCACCACTTCTATTCTGTCCCTTTCCTTTATACTCCATTTCTGCCTGCTTCTTATAGGCACCCAGTTTCACTAGTTTCTGGCTTATTTATCTTCTTAAATTTTTCCCAAATGAACAGATTATGTATGTCTCCTTATTTCTCTTTATTGCATAAAAAGAAAGCACCGTATATGCACTTCCTCCCATATAACAGATAATACTGGAATTCACTACATATACATTCAGAGATATTCCTCACTCTTTTTACAGTTTGTAGCACCTCATTATGCAAATAACCATTTCAAATCCCAAAAGATGATACTGTTAAAGTGCTGCAGCCAATATGCTAGCAAATTTGGAAAACTCAGCAATGACAACAGGACTGGAAAATCTGTTTTCATTCCAATCCCAAAAGAAGGGCAATGCCAAGGAATGTTCAAACTACTTTACATTTCACATGCTAATGAGGTAATGCTCAAAATCCTTCAAGCGAGGCTTCAACAGTGCTTGAACCAAGAACTTCCAGTGTACAAGCTGGAATTAGGAAAGGCAGAGGAACCGGAGATCAAACTGTCAGCATCCCTTGGATCATAGAAAAAGCAAGGGAATTTTTTTTTAATCTATTATACTGCTTCATTGACTATAGAAAAGCTTTTGACTCTATATATCACAATAAACTGAAAATTTTTTTAAGAAATGGGAATACAAGGACATCTTACTACCTCCTGAGAAACTTGTATGCAGGTCAAGAAACAGCAGTTAGAACCAGACTTGGGACAATAGACTGGTTCAAAAGAAAAGAGTATGACAAGGATGTATATTGTCAACCTACTTATTTAACTTATATTCAGAGTACATCATATAAAATGTCAGGTTGACTGAATCACAAGCTGGAATAGAGATTGATAAGAGACATAGCAACAGTCTCAGATATGCAGATGACACTTTAATGGAAGAAAGAGAGGAGGAACTAAAGAGCCTCTTGATGAGGATGAAAGAAGATAATGAAAAAGCCAGCTTAAAACTCAACATTAAAACACTAAGATTATGGCATCCAGTCCCATCACTTCATGGCAAATAGATGGGGAAAATGTGGAAACTGTGGCAGATTTTATTTTCTTGAGCTCCAGAATCTCTGCGAACAGTGACTGTAGCCACAAAAATTAAAGGATCCTCCTTGGAAGAAAAGCTATAACAAACTTAGACAGCATGTTGAAAAGCGGAGACATCATTTTGCTATCAAAGTCTGTATAGGCAAAGAAATGGTTTTTCCAGTAGTCTCGTATGGATGTGAGAATTGGACCATAAAGAAGGCTGAGCATGGAAGAATTGAATGCTTTCAAACTGTGGTACTGGGGAAGAATCTTGCTAGTCCTTTGGACAGCAAGAAGATCAAACCAGTAAATCCTAAAGGAAATCAACCATAGAAATTCATTGGAAGGACTGATGCTGAAGCTGAAGCTCTAATACTTTGGCCACCTGATATGAAGAGCCAGCTCACTGGGAAAACCCCCATGCTGGGAAAGATTGAGGGCAGGGGAAAAGGGTGCAACAGAGGATAAGATGGTTGAATGGCATCACTGATTGAGCTCCAGAATCTCTGCGAACAGTGACTGTAGCCACAAAAATTAAAGGATCCTCCTTGGAAGAAAAGCTATAACAAACTTAGACAGCATGTTGAAAAGCGGAGACATCATTTTGCTATCAAAGTCTGTATAGGCAAAGAAATGGTTTTTCCAGTAGTCTCGTATGGATGTGAGAATTGGACCATAAAGAAGGCTGAGCATGGAAGAATTGAATGCTTTCAAACTGTGGTACTGGGGAAGAATCTTGCTAGTCCTTTGGACAGCAAGAAGATCAAACCAGTAAATCCTAAAGGAAATCAACCATAGAAATTCATTGGAAGGACTGATGCTGAAGCTGAAGCTCTAATACTTTGGCCACCTGATATGAAGAGCCAGCTCACTGGGAAAACCCCCATGCTGGGAAAGATTGAGGGCAGGGGAAAAGGGTGCAACAGAGGATAAGATGGTTGAATGGCATCACTGACTAAATGAACATGAGTTTGAGCAAACTCTGGGAGATTGTGAAGGGCAGGGAAGCCTGGTGTGCTGCAGTCCATGGGGTTACAAGGAGTCAGACACAACTTAGTGACTGAACAGCAACAACAATATAAATAACCATAGTTTATTTCATATTTTCCTATAGGAAGGGCAATTATGTTCTATTTAAAGTTTTGCAATTCTGTATAATGCTGTAAAAAATAACTTTGTACATGTTTATACCTCTACTTTTGGAAATTTATCTTCAGTGCAAATTCCTATAAGTGGGATTCTTAGTTTAAAAAGTAAACACATATGTAGTTTTGTTAGATATCACCAAATTCTCTAAGAGTTGTATCAATTTACATTTCTAACTCAGATGCACAAGAGCACTCAATTTCTCCACAGTCTCATTAAGCAAATTTGTGTTGTCATCATAGTTTTTATTTTATTCAATCTAGCAGGTGAGAAATTATATTTCAGTGTACTCTAAATTTTCATTTATCTTATTGTGAGTGAGCAAGAACACATTTTGATAAGCTTAAAGGCTATCTTAATTTTTGGTTCTTTTGTGAATCTCTGTTCATATTTTCGTTCCCTTTTATATCATTTTTTGCAGATATTTATCCTAGTTACTCTGTTATCTTTTGACTTTATTTTTTTGAGGTTGAATAGGTGAAACTGAGGACCTAGCTATTCAATAAGATGCTTTGGATTCACTCTTCAGCCCTCATAGGATATGATGGATCTCCACCATAGAAAAATCCATTTTCTTCAGACTACAAATCTCTATCCTGTCCACAGAAACAATACAGGAAACTGAAAATCTCACTTAAATCTAGGCAGGTGAAGTGTTTATTCTTGTTCATCCTTTTGAGAGTCTTTATTTATTTTTTGTCATGTCCCAGTTCAAGGCTGTTTGATCTTAGGCAATCACCTTGTTTTCTTTATCCATCTCATTTGGGATGAGGCAGGGGAAATTTGGGGTGTACATATTTGAGTTAGTTGTTCTTCTCAGCATCATTGGTCCCTGAAAGACTTTGTTCTTGTTTTATTTAAATTGATTGGCACTTGCATGCTCAGTCATGTTTGACTCTTTGTTGACCCTATGGACTGTAACCTGTCATGTTCCTCTGTCCATGAGATTATCCAGGCAGGAATCCTGGAGTGGGTCACCATTTCCTTCTCCAGGGGATCTGGACCCAGGGATTGAACCGGCCTCTCCTGCAACTCCTGCCTTGCTGGTGGATTCTTTTGCCACTGAATCATGGGGGAAGCCCTATTTAATTAATTATTCCCTTTATTAATCAGAATAAGCTAGGACTGTGCTGAAGTAGCAAACACCCCCAAATTCCAGAACCTTAAAACAACATGTTTATATTTCACTAAAACTACCTATGCAATGCATGGTAGTGGGTTAAGGGCCTGGGGGAAGGCTCAGTTTCTTTTATTCACTGAGAAATCCAGGCTGATGGAAGTTTCTTCTCAGTGTGTGCTTTCATGATTATTTGCAGTGGGCAACGAAAGCATTGGTTGATCTCCCACCAGAAATCAAATGTTCTGGTCTAGAATTGGTACACATGAATTCTACCTACAACTGTTCAGATAGAACTAACCCCATGACCTTGCCCAACTAAAGGGTGGAGGAAGGCAAGGAAATGCTATCCTCCCATGGGAGGGAGAATTACCTACAGGTGACCCTTAGAAGACTGTGATGTTTGCTTTTGTTTCCCTTCTTAACTCTCTTCCTTTCCATAAAGACATTCTAATGCATTTGATGTGAATCCTTTTATTTGCATATATTCTTGCAAAATATATAGTTTTATGGTTGTCTGCTTTTAATTTACATAGATGCTATCATCCTATAGAATTTGTTTTATTTATTTCAATAAACACTATGTTTTCATTGTTGTTCAGTCACTATCGTGTCTGACTGTTTGTGATCCCATGGGCTGCAGCATGTCAGGCTTCCCTGTTCTTCACCACCTCCCAGAGCTTGCTCAAACTCATACCCATTGAGTAGGTGATGTCACCCAACCATCTCATCCTCTGTCACCCCCTTCTCCTCCCACTTTCAATCCTTCCCAACATTAGGGTCTTTTCCGATGAAAAGACCTTCTCATTAGGTGGTGAAAGTATTTATTGAAGCTTCAGCTTCAGCTTCAGCATCATCTGTCCAGTGAATATTCAGGGTTTACTTCCTTTAGGATTGACTGGTTTGATCTCCTTGATGTCCAAGGCACTTTTGATGTTTGTAATATCACCTATTTTGCTAAATGTGCCTTTAATCTGTTACTTCTGACTGTTGCATATAGCACGTTTTGCTTATCTACTCCTCATCATGGGCACCTAGATTGCCTCTAACTCTCTGCTGTTACAATGCTATTATAAGCATCTTTATATATATACCCTATGGAATAATTTTTCAGAAATTTTGTCTAGGAACAGAGTTGCAGGGTACATATATTCTTTGACTATATACACTACTACTATTGGCTCTCCTGTCTGCAGTCCTACCAACAGTTGAATCAGGATTCTTCTACCTCCATATCCTTGCCAGTCTTAGACATTATTCTGCTTTCTAATTTTTTCCTTTCTGATGGGTGTGCAAGTAATATGTCTGTATGGTGTTTTTGCCTTGTAAACATTTTCATTTTTAACTTTTGTGTGGTCATGCAGTCTTATTGTATCTGGATTATAAGCCATAGTAAGAAAACACTTGTGTCATTTTCTTGATTTTATAGGTAAATCCATGATATATTTGATGTTTACTCTTGCGTTCATTCCTGGATTTCCAAAATATACTCTTTTATGAATAAACACCTCTTACTAACACCAAAACCCAAGTTCTCAGCAGACAAGCATGTTGAGTGTCTATTGTTTTACAGTGAGTGATTCTATTTAAGCCTTTGGTTTAAAAAAACATCATTTTTTCTGCTCCAAACCCTCCAATAATTTCTTATCTCATTCAAAGTAAAAACTGCTTGGCCCAGTATGATCTGGTTTCCTTTAACCTCTCTGAGTTTTCTGCTGCCTTCCTTTTCTTCCCTCCTCTGGTCACAAAGACTTCTGCTATACCAGAATAGACCTTCCATGCTCTGAAGGGTCCTTTGACTACGGAGGGTCTTGTGTGCTCTGCCCAGAATGCTCTTCTCCTAAATATCCCAATGGTCAGCTCTCCATTTCTTTCTGCATGCATGTGTGGGTGCTAAGTCACTTCAGTCATGTCCAACTCTGTATGACCTTATCTGCCAGGCTCCTCAATCCTTTGGATTCTTCAGGCAGAATACTGGTGTGAGTTGCCATGCCCCACTCCAGGGGATCTTCCCAACCCAGAATTGAACCTGCATCTCTTCTGTCTCCTACATTTGCAGGCAGATTCTTTACCACTAGCACCACCTGGGAAGCACGCCCCTCCCCCATTTCTTTCTAGTCTTACTCAAAGACACCTCCTCAATCTGCTCTTCCCTGGATAGCTTTTCTCACATTTTTAGCTATCTTTCCATTCATATTCCCTTTGATGTACTTTCTTTTTTCCTTAGTTCTTAACTCTATTGAATGTTTTCTATATTTTTACAAGGATCTTTGTCAGCGTCTATAAGACTCATGATGGTAGGATTTTTTTGCCTTTGGTTTTTCCACAATCAAATTCCCTCATTCCAAGAATATTGTCTGGAATATGGTGAACACTCAATAAAAAATTTCTTAAGCTAGTTTATACATGAATCCAGTGGAAGAATGAGGATGCTGCACAGGGTTATCCAGCTATACTACACCTGTGGCATTAAGTATACATTGGAAGGAATTTCTAATTATTATTAATAAAACCCAGTAATTAGTTCAGTTCAGTTCAGTTCAGTCACTCAGTCGTGTCTGACCCTTTATGACCACATGGAATGCAGCATGCCAGGCTTCCCTGTCCATCACCAACATGAAGAGCTTGCTCAAACTCATGTCCATTGAGTCGGTAATGCCATCCATCTCATCCTGTCATCCCCTTCTGCTCCTGCCTTCAGTCTTTCTCAGCATTAGGGTCTTTTCCAAGGACTCAGTTCTTCACATCAGGTGGCCAAAATATTGGAGCTTCAGCTTGAGCATTACTCCTTCCAATGAATGTTCAGCACTGATTTCCTTTAGGATAGACTGGTTGGATTGTCAAGAGTCTTCTCCAACACCACAATCCAAAAACATCAACTGTTTGGCACTCAGCTTTCTTTATAGTTCGTCTCTCACATCCCCACATAACTCCTGGAGGTGGACGGGGGGAGGGACATAGCTTTGACTAGATGGACATTTGCTGGCAAAGTAATGTCTCTGCTTTGCTGTCTAGGTTAGTCATAACTTTTCTTCCAAGGAGTAAGCATCTTTTAATTTCATGGCTGCAGTCACCATCTTCAGTGATTTTGCAGCTCCCAAAAATAAAGTCTGTCACTGCTTCCACTGTTTTCCTATTTGCCATGAAGTGATGGGACCAGTTACCATGAATTTAGTTTTCTGAATGTTGAGTTTTAAGCCAACTTTTTCACTTTCCTCTTTCACTTTCATCAAGAGGCTCTAGTTCTTTGCTGACAAGACTGGAAGTTGACTGTGACTCAGATCATGAATTCCTTATTGCCTAATTCAGATGTATATTGAAGAAAGTAGAGAAAACCACTAGAGCATTCAGGTATAACTTAAATCAAATCCCTTATGATTATACAGTAGAAGTGAGAAATAAATTCAAGGGATTAGACCTGATAGAGTGCATGAGAACTATGGATGGAGGTTGATAACATTGTACAGGAGACAGAGATCTAAACCATCCCCAGGAAAAAGAAATGCA
>SJYC01137595.1:0-13890 GCA_006408675.1 Madoqua kirkii | reverse complement strand
CGACCCCATAGACAGCAGCCCACCAGGATCCACCATCCCTGGGATTCTCCAGGCAAGAACACTGGAGTGGGTTGCTATTTCCTTCTCCAATGCATGAAAGTGAAAAGTGAAAGTGAAGTCGCTCAGTCATGTCAGACTCTTAGCGATGCCATGAACTGCAGCCCACCAGGCTCCTCTGTCCATGGGACTTTTTAGGCAAGAGTACTAGAGTGGGTGCCATCACCTTCTTTGATATATTTTATTATTATTATTATTATATATGGTAGAATTAGATAGCTAACATCTGCAAATGCAGCAAGTAGATGAAAAGGTCAAAGTTTATAAATGGTCTATCTATAACTGTAATCACAAGACAATAGTGTCAATACACTAAAACATACACTTTTGATTCTAGTTATCATGGAACAAAGAGCCATAAAATCAGACATGATAGCAGACAGGAAACTTAATCTGTCACCCTCCAAACTCTAAATCTCACATAAAATACATAAATTCTTGAGAGTTAACATATAGGTTTAACTGGTAGTTGGTAGCCATTTCAAGTTCCATTGCAATATCGAGCAAATAAAAGAAAATGAAATCTTGCTTCAGAAGTTTGAAAAGACAGCTCATAAAACAAAGTTAAATAATGCATGAAAATAATTAATGAACCAACCATAAATCTAAACATAGTTTCTCCTCCTCTTGGCAACCACTTATCTTTCAACAACTTGCCTGGTTTCAGCCACTATAACTCATAGGCTATAAATCCCTGGTCTATTGTAAATCATACATCTAAAATTTTATGTCTCTGAAACACTTTGAGAATTAGAATAAGTAACAAAATGTGAGCTTGTGCAAAGTGATTAGACACGCATATTTTCCTCTTGGAACATTTTGCTACTTCCTTGGTGGGTGATTTTGAAAGTTTAATAGTAGTCACGAAAATGTGTTGACATACTCTTCACCACTTTGCAATATCTTCCAAAACCGGAGTTCAGTTCAGTTCAGTTCAGTCACTCAGTCGTGTCTGACTCTTTGCGACCCCATGAATTACAACATGCCAGGCTTCCCTGTCCATCATCATCTCCCGGAATTCACTCAAACTCACATCCATTGAGTCGGTGATGCCATCCAGCCATCTCATCCTCTGTTATCCCCTTTTCCTCCTGCACCCAATCCCTCCCAGCATCAGAGTCTTTTCCAATGAGTCAACTCTTCACAAGAGGTGGCCAAAGTACTGGAGTTTCAGCTTTAGCATCAATCCTTCCAAAGAACACTCAGGACTGATCGCCTTTAGAATGGACTGGTTGGATCTCCTTGCAGCCCAAGGGGCTCTCAAGAGTCTTATCCAACACCACAGTTCAAAAGCATCAATTCTTCAGCACTCAGTTCTCTTCACAGTCCAACTCTCACATCCATACATGACCACTGGAAAAACCATAGCCTTGACTAGATGGACCTTTGTTGGCAAAGTAATGTCTCTGCTTTTCAATATGTTATCTAGGTTGGTCTAACTTTCCTCCCAAGGAGTAAGCGTCTTTTAATTTCATGGCTCCAGTCACCATCTGCAGTGATTTTGGAGCCAAAAAAAAAACAAAGTCTGACACTGTTTCCACTGTTTCCCCAGGCAATCCACTGCAGTATTCTAGCCTGAAAATTTCTGAGAACAGAAGGACCTGGTGGGCTGCAGTCTATGGGGTTGCAAAAAGTCAGCCACGACTGAGCGCAATAACCTCCAGAACAGGCCTCCTTATGAGCAAAAAGAGCCTGATGCTGGGGAATGTGGCTTCAGCCTCTACATTAGTTTTGGGTAGAACAAACTGCATAATCGTATCCTGGAACTGTTTTAAGCCTCAATAAGTGGTGATGGTGGTCACTTGTTTGCTTGTTTCTCCCTTCTTACTACATTCATTCAGAATTGTTCCTGCATTGCATCACTTTTTCCTTGGACTTTTAACATTAACCTTTAACCTGTAACTTTATTTCTTCAGCTGTTAAAAATTCATTTGATTGTGAGTACATTTTGTCATGATTCTCCCACTTCACTGAAGTTTGTTTAGACAAATAAAGACAACTTCTTCCACTGAGTCAGAAGTCGGTTCCCTAGTTTCAACATGTAATAATACCTCACGTGGTTTCTTCTTAGCCATAAATTTTTTTTCATGGCTAGCTTACTTTCAGTTCTTTTCCTCTGTGTCTGTATTTAGTGACTCTGTATTTATTACTTTATCAGCTACTTCTGCCAGTATTAACATAATACAGAAGGGAAAGTCTTCAAGAATTTTGAGTAGTTATCAAGGAGCTTAATGTTGTACTATTGTTATAAAATGAATGGATATAATGGTTTCTGTAGCATTTACCTTTCCAGGAGGTGAGGATTGTGGTGGAGAATAAATACCTGCCAATATCTAGGCTGTCAGTTTTTTTGAAAGCATAGTGACCACTGCTCCTCTATAGTTAGACTCCTAAAGAGACTTCTATTTTGAGAAAAATCTGCCTATAATCTGCCTTGACCTTCATAGTAAGTGTAATTCAGTTTATCTTGTACTTACCTTTGCTTTTCTGACAACTGAATGAGCTATAAGTCCTTATGAGTTTAAACATTTACAATTCTGAATCTCCAAGAGAACTGGTCAACCTCACCATCATATACTACCCGCTTCTGCTGCTATTTAAGAGCTATGCTCCTGTGGGTTCTGACATGGAGATAGAATTTATTTTTGGAAAGAAATCACAAGCAAGGGCAATGATATCTCTACAAGTTTGCATCAATATGTTCATTTATTTTGTCATTCATCCATTTATCCAAAAGTGCTTATTGAACAAATGGTATGGGATAGGCATTAGTGGTACTGCAGAAGACTTTTGAGAGTCTGTGGAATTCCAATAGACAAACCAATCAATCCCAGAGGAAACCAATGATGAATGCTCATTGGAAGGACTGATGTTGAAGATGAAGCTGCAGTGCTTTGGCCACCTGATGCAAACAGCCAACTCATTTAAAAAAGACTCTGATATTTTGGGAAAGATTGAAGGCAAAAGGAGAAGGGAACAGCAGAGGATACGATGCTTAGATAGCATCACCAACTCAATGAACATGAGCTTGACATGGGGTCGCAGTTGGACATGACTTAACAACTGAACAGCAGCAAGGCATTATTCTAATTTCTGGGCAAAATAGGTAAAAATCTCATTCTACTGTTCTCAAAGGGTACCTTCAAATACCTGTGACTAACAAAATGATCTCAAAAGATTTCAGCTCCCCAGAGATTTCCATATCACTGAAACCTCCTCTCCTTTCTAGGAAGCACTACATCTTGTGCAAAGTGATAGTACACATCAATTACCTGATGCATGACAAGACCGAATCTTCTGGTAGACAAAATGTATGGTTCACAAAAAAACAAGGAAAGATCAATCTTCTTTGCCATAGGGATAGGCAATTCTTCCTTTAAATAATTTCCATTGTATCAATATTTTCCCAATCTTTTTTTTATTAAGCGTCCATTAGATATTTTTCTGCTTTCTGCTTTTATATGACAACATACTATTTCTATATTTCTCCTATAATTCTCTGTTATTTGCAATAACTCATGATCAAATGGATATTTTGTTCTACACTTCATGAAATATTTTCTCCTGAAGAACATCAGTAAGTTTTTCTATGCTGGATAAAAAAATTTGACTCTTGTTTGCTGGTCAAGGAAAACTGCATAGCCAGTATGTATCAAAATATGCTGAATTTCATGAGTAATAAAAGGATTACAGATTTAAACCAATATTATTGTACATCTACTGGACTGGCTAAATTTTAATTTTATATTTGCAACAATGACAAGCATTGATAAGAATGTAACACAAAGGGAACTTTCACACTCCTCAGGTAGGTAACTAAATTAGAAATTGTTTTGAGAATAATTTAGTCACATCAAGGAAAATTTTGTACATATATATATATATATATATATATGTTATGTTGACTCAATTTCCACTTCTAGATATATACCCAAAATAAACTCTAGCATGCAAACTGCATTTATATAAACTCATATAATTCATACATCAGTGAAAAGGGTTGAATTAAAGTTGTATGTATTAATATAAATTATCCAGGACATACTCTTGATCAATGATTGAAAATTGCAGACTACATGAAGGATGATACCATTTATGTAAAAGATACAAGTACACAAAATGGTACTGATTTACATCCATTAACAAATGCATCCATTTTTGGCAGGGTCCTGGTTCCTACTCAAGGAATATGCATAGCAATTTCTTTGAGTTCTTCTGTGGAACTGGGGCCCCACCCAGGTAGAAAATGATAATTTCAGGCTGAGTACAATATTCCTGGAGCATTCTTCTCACCACCAACAAATCACACACCCTGAAACCCTCACCCCAAATTTTGCCTTCCTTTTCTGGGCCCAGTGATGACCATCCTGCTTAGCCTCTTGTTTGACCTCTATCTGTTTCATCTCTGACACGGTCCAACACTTTCAGGTAACTGCTATAACTACAAGGGTGGAAGTTAGTTTCAGATATGTGTACGTAATGCTTTGACTTAGATGAGATAGAAACTTCTCTGCTAAGCAGTACTACGTCCATGCCTAGCAGGAAGTAGTTACAGAAGGAAGAGACCTCCATCCCAGTTTCCAGTATCTTGAGTATGAAGTCTCTCAGAGTGGAGCTGTTAGAGGAAGCATGCTGACTGAAACCACCCACCCTGGTCAGGCACCATAGTAACCATCTGCATGAATTGTTTTATGACAGGAGATCCTGTTAAGAAACACAGAACGTATAAGCCAGCACCAACCAGAAGAGCATGGGAAAGGTCAAAAGGAGACCTCACATGTCCATCCACCTCCCAGAATCCTACTTGTTGGCATTCATCTTGGCTGAATAATGTGTGTGCCACCAGGAAGTACTCTGAGCCAGATGACAAACTTGGAAAAGACCAAGACAAAGACAACTAATCCCATTACCACAAAACCCAGGACTGAGAGCCATGTGGCAGAGCAGATCTCTTGGGTTTCCTGCCCTACTGCCCTCCTCCCAGGCATGCTTTCCCAATACAGTTTGTTGCTTTGCCTAAATAAATAAATAAACAATGCTTCCATTTTTAGTAAAAGGATATGCATAGATATGCATACCACTTTAAGGATCACTGTTATCTCTAAGCAGACAAGTAGGAGAATTGGATTAGACAATGGTGTATACGAGACTTAGATTCATTATCTGTAACTTTATAAAACATCTGAACTAAATATATAAAATGATTAGATCTGGAAAAATTTGAGTTTGAGTTCAGTTATTCATTATTCTATTTTTCCTGGATGTTTGAAAGATTTTAAAGTGAAAAAAAAAGATAGTATATGTCAATGGAATAAAGGTGGTTTGCAACAGACGTTAGGAAACCTTGGGTTGGCTGGAAATATGTATCCTGTCTTGTGCAGTGAGAAAACACTGAATTTGGAATGATCTGAACATCTGCTAATTAGAGAAACTATTTCATCAGGTTATATGAGGCTTAGTATCTGCACATCAGAATCATGTGAGGTGTCTACAAAAGTAAATTGGGGTTAACTCTTAGAGATTCTGATTTAATTGACCTAAAGAGGACATCAGTAATTTTTTAAAAGTTCCATGAGTAATTCTAATATACAGTCAGGGTTGAGAGCCACAGGCTGGGGTAAAATATCCCTCAATACATCAATACTTGTATCTTTGATTCTAACTTAAGTAACTTTCTGAGGTTTAGAGTTGGATACAGAAAAGGGAGGAGAGATTCCATGTAGGATACATGACTATTCTGATCAATGGAAAATTTATGTAATTGATAGAGAAATTTCTTGGAAGTTCTGTTAGTGTAAGACTATCTACTAGCCAAAAAATAATCCATAGTTCTTATGTTGATGAAAGTCAATTTCTGAAACAGTAAAGTCAAAGACTAGGCCTTGAAATGTAGAAACACACATATTTACCTTGAGAAACCTTGTCAGGGGGCCAGCCAGTCAGATTTTCTCAACATCTCACCCTTTCTTTCTATCTGATCATATAGATCCATATAAAATGTTTGACTTATCATCATCCTCAAGTAAAGTGCAAATATTTTAATATGCCATGTAAGACTTATGAGCAGGGCCTTTTTGTCTTTTTGCTCTTGACTTTCCTTCCACACTACTGAATCACATGTCTTACCACCTACAGTTGCCAAATCTCTGAGCTTTCATCCTCGAACAAGCTATTCCCTCACCAATATATAATTCCAACTCCTTTTACATAATTATTACCGTTGCTCCTCTTTTGGACTACTACTCATCTCTTAAGCTTCAAGCTTGGAGCTCACAACCCCTGCGGAATACTTCTTTTTCACCTTTCACCGCTTAACTGTGCTCAGCATTATTAGAGCTGGAAGAAAGTGCACGATGCACAGGAAATAAATGAACTTTTACAGTCACATTTCTATTTTTTAGAATAGAACAGCTTTCTTTTATCATGGGTTGCCTTTATCTCAGAGGGAGATCCACCGCTTTCCCACCCATACAATATGCTACTATTAGTGTTCCTGTGTATTGTGTTGCTCAGTCATATCCAACTCGTTGCAAACCCAGTGAATTTAGCCCACAAGGCTCTTCTGTCCATGGAAATTTCCAGGCAAGAATACTGAAGTAAATTGCCATTTCCTCCTCCAGGAGATCTTCCTGACAGCCCTCTTCCTGACAGGATCAAATTCACATCTCCTGTGTCTCTTGTATTAACAGACAAATCCTTCCCTGCTAAGCCAGCTGGGAAGCCCTGCAAAATGATTTCTCTCAAAACATTGAGTCTTCTATATATTTTTTTCTCCTCCTGAAGTGCTTTTTCCCTCATTCACACATTTGGCATACATTAGTCAAGAATTTACTCTGCTCTAGGCCTTGAGCTGATTCTTGGGAAAACAGTTTTGATAAAGTTCATTAACTCCAACTCATCCTTAGGGTCTCATTTCAGGCCTTATTTCTCCCAAGGAACATTTCTGACTCCTCACATTCAGGCTTATGCCCCTCCAGCATCTCCCACAGCACTCTGGACTGCCCATATCCTAGGGCTTTGCATACTCCAAAATCACCTGTTTGCCTACATACCTCTATTTACCTTCATGTTTAAAATCTGTGAAGAAAAATTTACTTTGAGCTTCCCTGGTGGCTCAGCTGGTAAAGAATCTGCTTGTAATGTGAAAGACCTGCATTTGACTCCTGGGTTGGGAAGATTCGCTGGAGAAGGGAACCCATGCCAGTATTCTTGCCTGGAGAATTCCATGGACTGCATAGTCCAAGGGGTCACCAAGAGCTGGACATAACTGAACGTCCCCCCATTGGCATATCCCCACTACCTAAGCAATGCCTGATACCATATTAGGGCTTAATACATATTTATGGATATTTTTTTTATCAGTTCAGTCACTCAGTCATGTCTGACTCTTTGTGACCCCATGGACTGTAACATACCAGGCTTCCCTATCACTAACTCCTGGAGCTTACTCATACTCATGTCCATCGAGTCAGTGATGCCATCCAACCATCTCATCCTCTGTAGTCCCCTTCTCCTCCCACCTTCAATCTTTCCCAGCATCAGGGTCTTTTCCAAGGAGTTGCTTCTTCACATCAGGCGGCCAAAGTATTGGAGCTCCAGCTTCAGCATCAATCCTTCCAAAGGATATTCAGGACTGATTTCCTTTAGGATGAACTGGTTGGGTCTCCTCTCAGTCCGAGAGACTCTCAAGAGTCTTCTCCAACAGCACAGTTCAAAAGCATCAATTCCTCAGCAATCAGCCTTCTTGACAGTCCAACTCTCACATCCATACATGACTACTGGAAAAAAACATAGCTTTGACTAGACGTACATTTATTGGCACAGTAATGTCTCTGCTTTTTAATAAGCTGTCTAGGTTGGTCATAACTTTTCTTCCAAAGAGCAAGCATCTTTTAATTTCATGGCTGCAGTCACCATCTGCAGTGATTTTGGAGCCCCATAGAAAAATAAAGCCCGTCACTGTTTCCATTGTTTCCCCATCTATTTCCCATGAAGTGATGAGACCAGATGCCATGATCTTAGTTTTCTGAATGTTGAATTCTAAGCCAATTTTTTCACTCTCCTCTTTCACTTTTATCAAGAGGCTCTTTAGTTCTTCTTCGCTTTCTGCCATAAGGGTGGTGTCATCTGCTTATCAGAGGTTATTGATATTTCTCCCGGCAATCTTGATTCCAGTTTGTGCTTCATCCAGCCCAGCATTTTGCATGATATATTCTGCATATAAGTTAAATAAGCAGGGTGACAATTCACAGCCTTGATGTACTCCGTTGTCAATTTGGAAGCAGTCTGTTTTTCCATGTCCAGTTCTAACTGTTGCTTCCTGACCTGCATAAAGGTTCCTCAAGAGGCAGGTCAGGTGGTCTGGTATTCCCATCTCTTTCAGAATTTTCCACAGTTTGTTGTGATCCACACAGCCAGAAGCTTTGGTGTAGTCAATAAAGCAGAAATAGATTTTTTTCTGGAACACTCTTGCTTTTTTAATGATGCAATGGATGTTGGCAACAGATATTTGTTGATGGTGCTATCAAAATGGATTTATGCTATCAACATCCAGGAATGTAGAACCAGGATTTGGGGGAATGATAGAATGTGAAATATAGATTAAAAATTTACAGCCCAGAAAAGGTGTGAAGTGATAAGTAGCTATAAGGTCTGTGAGTTAATTCACACAGAAAGCAGAAGCACAGTGACTGATTTGAAAGATATCTCCGTCCAATGTGAAAAGGCCTGTAGCTGATGATACTATAGCAAGAGGTCCCCTTGCTGTTTTACCTCTACATGACTGAGGCTGTTTACTGCAAGCACTGGGATCCCCAGTCCTTGGGCTTCTTTCTTGTGATGAAGGGATTTGGGCCCAAAGCAGGCAAGTCAGAACCATTTTGAGAGCCATGCTCCCCTAAGCAATTCTGAACTAATGATAAATGCAGTGTTGGTAGAAAAACATTCCATTTCACTGCTTCTCTGTTGACCCCAAAGTAGTACCATAAGTCTTCTTACAACAGCTGTATATACTCTATGGTCTGTTATAAATTTTATCCAAATACAAGAATATTTTTTCTATAGTATAGTATAATTATGATATTATATATTTTAATGCCACTTTATTGTTTAAAATTATTTTTCATATTATTTATTTTAATCCTCACAATAACCTTGTGATATATGTTTCACTTATCCTAGGCCCTACATTTAAAAAATACATTTCTAAAATTTTCATACATATCACTTTAATATCCACATAATATTCCACCAAACATATTCCAAAATTGACCTAACCACTTACCCAATTTAATGATAAGTCCAGATTTCTATCCAAAAGATTAAATGACAGCTGATAAAGTTTTAGGTTTACAGCATTTATACAAAGTCTTATTTTATAACACCTGGTTGTTTTCCAATTTAACTGGTGAATCAAAATCCTAACTTCCTTCTGAAATGTTCCTTCCTTATATTCCCTCCTAGACACTAATTTATTTGAAGACTCTTCTAACATTAACTTAATTTTTAATTTTAAAATTGCTGTAGTACCTTAAATTATTTTAGTGTGAATAAGATGATAATATTGTGGTGGTACAGGGAAATCCAATGATTTCTCTCTCAGTGTTATCTCTCCCACTCCAGCCCCAAGGAATCCACAGGGTGCTGTATGCATCTAATTCTTTTCTTTGAAGAATATTATTTTTTGTAGTCTAAGTTTCTGGTTGTCTTTCTATTTCTTATGCTCTATTTATGGTATAAATCCAGAGATCTTGTAACTCCAGAGAACCCAGACTAAATTTCCATCTCAATAACCTGAATTTAGTCCAGTTCTTTTCTTTAACTAGCTCTTAAATTGCCACCGTTATTGATTGCCCCCTCCCTGTCATCCCATTTATCTACCTTCTACATGCAGAGCAAATCATTCTAAGTGTTAATTGTATCTCCCACCATGGCTTCCCATCTCCATTCATATGGGGCTCTTTTTTCTCAAAGTGGTATCTTAATGGCATCTTAGGTTCTTCTTCAACAGACCTAAGACTGGAGATTCCGATTCTAGACTCATGTCTATTACTTAGAAAGACTGAGGCCAAGTCACATTTCTTCTCTGGATTTCTGTTTTCTCATTTGTAACGGGGGATTACTTTATACCATTTAAAAATTGTTTCAACTCTTTATGTGCTATGATTTTTAAGTCTCTTAGTACTTTCAGGACTGACCTACTGAAAATAGGTCTACAGTCTCACCCATAGAAACTCTGCTTTTATCCCACCCTTTTCAGTTCAGCTGTCCTTGCTCTGAGGGAAATAAATTACTGTCCAAGGTCCTGGGTTGCCACATGTTTGAGTGCATACAGCGGAACCAGAATACAGAAGTAGTTAAGAAATATTGTAGAAATAATTGCTGAGGGTTGCTGGCTTATGTTCATGCTGACTAAAGAAATCTGTGCTCTGTGAAACTTTTAATCATAACAGTTTTCTTTCTAATGTTTTTTAAATGAGCAGCAATGGCAGACAATACAGTTGGCTATTTGTACAAAAGATCCTTTGGTCCTTTTGGAAAACCCCAATATCAAACTAAGAAAGACCGGTGCTTTCTGCAGGATTGCAAAGGAGTGTATTTCACCCCAGGACTTCCATGAAATCTAAGAAACACCTATGTTCTTAAATAATCTAGTGGAATGACTAGACAGCAGAAAAAAATATCTAGTGTTTGGCTTTGTTTCTTAATTCTTCCAAGTTCTCTTTCAGTACATATTTTTAAGGATATTTACATACCAACAATTAATAAATAAAAATTAAATCTTAACTTCCCTGAATACTTCATTATGTCATTTTATCAAGAGTATGATTTTTTTTCTGGTGGGGGGAGGGGGCAGGGAGCAGGGAGGTGGTTAGGAAATGGCAACCCACTCCAGTATTCTTGCCTGGTAAATTTCATGTTCAGAAGGTCCTGTTGGATCACAGTCCCTAGGGTCACAAAGAGTCAGACACAACTGTACATGTACACACAGACACACAGACACACACACACACACACACACACACACATGATCTTTTCTAAGTATTTAAGCATTTAAACTAGTGTTTGGCTTTGTTTCTTAATTCTTCCAAGTTCTCTTTCAGTACATATTTTTAAGGATATTTACATACCAACAATTAATAAATAAAAATTAAATCTTAACTTCCCTGAATACTTCATTATGTCATTTTATCAAGAGTATGATTTTTTTTCTGGTGGGGGGAGGGGGCAGGGAGCAGGGAGGTGGTTAGGAAATGGCAACCCACTCCAGTATTCTTGCCTGGTAAATTTCATGTTCAGAAGGTCCTGTTGGATCACAGTCCCTAGGGTCACAAAGAGTCAGACACAACTGTACATGTACACACAGACACACAGACACACACACACACACACACACACACACATGATCTTTTCTAAGTATTTAAGCATTTAAGAGCTGGAATGGACTTTTAGAAATAACATGATTTGGTGATTTCTATATATGGCTGGTCATCACAATCACCCAGGAGCATGTTAAAGATCTGGGGTCCTGTGCCACAACCCAACTAAGTCCAAATAACTTAGAAGCCCCAGGTGAAGAATCTAGAACTTTTGCTTTTAACAATTTCCCAGATGATTGTTTGGATGTGGTCAGTTTGGCACCAATATTTTAGCAATTTTGAGCAATTTTTGAAGGCCATTGAACATTTTATTCTGATACTTTATGCAAGACTTTCTGTGTTAGTATTATCCCTAAAGAGGTTTACTAGTTTCCTCTTAGCCAAAATTTGTTAAACCATTTATACTTGCTTGAGCATGTAGACAAAATTTGCCTACCTGCTCTTTTCACCCATTGGCCTGAGTCTTATCAGTTAGAACTACACAGAATGAATCTAATTCTTTTTGGGGGGAGGGGGGAATGATCTGAGAGAATAACATTGAAACGTGTATATTCTCATATGTGAAACAGATCGTCAGTCCAGGTTCGATGCATGAGACAGGGTGCTCAGGGCTGGTGCACTGGGGTGACCCAGAGGGATGGATGGGATGGGAAGGGAGGTGGGAGGGAGGATTCAAGATGGGGACACATGTACACCCATGGCTGCTTCATGTCAATGTATGGCAAAAAACCACCACAATATTGTAAAATAACTAGCCTCCAATTAAAATAAATAAAAACAAATAATAATAATTCTCCTTCACATATTTGACACCAGCTGTGTCTTTCTCGTCTATAGGCCAAGTATTTTGCTTCTTTTGCTAACTTTAATTATGGGTTCAAGTTTTTGTACCATTGTCTTCATCTACATTTGAATACAACCCAATTTGCTTATGCTCTTTCTAAAATACAATAGGCAAAGCTGATTGCAACAGTTTTCAGTATTAACAGTGGAGAAAAGAATGAAATTATTATTCCTCTTTTCCTGATCACTATACTTGAATTAATGTGTTCCAAGATAGCAGTAGTGGTTTAGACTATTCAATCATATTATTGGCTAATATTGAGTTAATTAAATCCTGAAGTTGTTCTAACACGGGCTGCTCTTAAGCCATGTTAATTCCCATACTGACCTTATACATTTGAATATGTTTTAAAATTTATTAAGCACACAGTATTTATAGTTATATTTACAGTATTCTCCATGTTTCACTCGAACTGAACTTTTTCTAAGTCAATGTTATTTTGGATCCTCATCCTTTCAACTAGCTCTGTTTATTCATTCTTCTGAATCCATGCTAAGTCACTTCAGTCATGTCTGACTCTTTGTGACCCTGTGGACTTAGACTGCCATACTCTGTTCATGGGATTCTCCAGGCAAGAATACTGGAGTGGATTGCCATGCCCTTCTCCAGGGGGTCTTCCTGACCTAGGAATTGAACCTGAGTCTCCAGTGGCACCTGCATTGAAGATGGATTCTTTACTACTGAGCCACCAGGGAAACCCCTATTCATTCTTGCTACATATCAATCACACATTTTATACACAAGCCATAAATAATTCCTCCAAGTCATCTATTGAGCCAAAGTCAGGTTTCCATTTAGGGTGAGCTATCAATTGCAAGAAATAATGATTTTGTAAGGATTAAGGTAAAAATAAAATGAGTTTAACTGAAGCACAAACTAGTAGGCCATGCATATGTTCATAGTCAATGAATTCTATTTCCTTACATGTGAACATTAAAAGGGTTTAATTTCCTATGCCTGGAGTTGGTGAGACTTACTACCATTTTATTCTAGATGTTCTCTGGTTAAACTGACTTAAAGAATTAATTTCACTTCCTCCCTTCCCCCATGAGTTTTCTCTTCAATTCTTTCAAGACTTCCCATAGGAAATAGGAACCAAGGTACAGTGCACTCGTTTCTCAATTCTTCTTTTTCTGGTCCTTCTTAGGTTAAACAGTGTTTGTGACAACTTTGAAAGTTGGTTTTAAGTCTCTGATTGCTTTTGGTTAAAAAATAAGCTAGTATTAGGAATAATCATATAATCTGAAATAAGGCAAATGTACAATCTTTAAGCCAAAATAAAAACGTTTCTACTTTGTGGCACTTAAAGACATAACTCATGCACAGTTAGTTTTAGAACCCCAATAAAAATCTGAATGTACCATCCCTAATGCCAAATTGTAGCTATCCTGTTTAATAAATCACTTTCAGCTTTTTCTCTTCTTTGGATTCCTTTTACTATTTTTGTAGTTTCTGCCACCATCATCTCTAATGTATCTTCTATAATAGTTTCCCAAGTCCTCTCTCTTTTTTCAGTCTCCAAAGATCAGATATGGAGGAGAATATTTTTAAATAGAAAATGTTGAAAAAGATATCACAAAACTATACCATTTTACAGAAAGTCTATCACAC
>SJYC01137594.1:0-16290 GCA_006408675.1 Madoqua kirkii | reverse complement strand
AGTCTATCACACAGTTATTATACAGTAATGTTACAATAAAATATTATTATTCATATAATAAATTGTGAAATATCTCTTCTTTCTTAAGAACAATAAGAAGGCAAAATAACAGAATGTCTTAATATTTTCATTATTTAAAAATACATGAATTAGTTCCATGTAATGTAAATTTTGGCTGCATTTGTTTATAGTCTGTGGATCTCTAGCTGCTTTCCTTGACATGTCTTGCTCCAGAAGCTTGTATTGAGGAACTGATAAGTCAGAGGAAGGATATTTCCCTATCCCTCAGGACAATGGTTGCCATTCCTAGCAAGTTGTCAGAATTACTTGGGTAGCTTTTGTTTAATATACAGATTTCCCACGCGCCACCTGAGAACTATTGAGTCTGGTTAACCTTGGGCAGGTGGGAATTTATGAATTAAAAAAACTCCACAGGTGATTCTGATGATCAACCAAGGTTGTGAAACCGCAGACTTAGGAAACTCTGCCTAATGGGTAAGAGAAATTTGAATGCCATTGAGAGGAAGTGTGTCCTCTAAATATAAAACTTTACAGTTGCCAGCAAATGAACACATGTAAATGAAGTCTGTGAGAATGAATTCAGAGACTGAACATGCAAAGCTATCCCTAGTGGATTTATTAGTATTTTTTTTTATAATATGAATGCCAAGTGTCAGGGTTAAAAGTGATAACTGTCATTATATTGACTTTGAAGAGCGAAGTTAAAATTTAGCATGGTTTAAAGTAGATTCTCCCCAACAAATTACTTCCTCAGTAACACCCCAGACTCTGTTACATCATAATATTACACCACAACACTGCACACAAAATTACTAATTCAAACATCCTGTTCTCTGCCTATAATTTCCTTTACGTTCAGCTTACTTACTTAACCACTCATTCTTGACCTTTGATTGACTGCACAGGACTTTCTGTTGTGCTTCTCTTTCCTCCTAATCCACCTGCCCACTCTTTCTTCAGTTCCGTAATTAATCTAGAAACTATAGAGCTCAAATTCAATACAGTCCTGACAATAACAAATGCTCCTTTGCCTCTTTGCTTTCTTGTAAGTGTTTAGAAAGCCCCAAACCTGAATCAGTCCTATATTCCTCTTTCTCTGCACATTCTTTTTCAACTGCACATTGCAATGGCAGGTAAATCCAGAGTTGCTGTTCAGTCGCTATGTTGTGTCCAACTCTTTGTAATCCCATGGACTGTAGCACACCAGGCTTCCCTGTCCTTCGTTATCTTCCTGAGTTTGTTCAAACTCATGCCCATTGAGTCAGTGATGCCATCTTATCATCTCATCCTTTGTTGTCTCCTTCTTCTCTTGCCCTCAATCTTTCCCAGCATCAGTGTCTTTTCCAGTGAGTCAACTCCTTGCATTGCATCAGGTGCCCAATATTGGAGCTTCAGCTTCAGCTTTAGCATCAGTCCTTCCAATGAATATTCAGGGTTGATTTCCTTTAGGATTGACTACTGTAATCTCTTTGCTGTCCAAGGGACTCTCAAGAGTCTTCTCCAGCACCATAGTTCAAAAGCATCAATTCTTTGATGCAGCCTTCTTTATGATCCAACTGTCACATCCATACATAACTACCTGAAAAACCAATGCTCTGACAATATGATCCTTTGTCAGCAAAGTCATGTCTCAAACTGTCTAGGTTTGTCATTGCTTTCCTTCCAAGGAGCAAGAGTCTTTTAATTTTGTGGCTGCAGTCACTGGTCACAGTGATTTCAGAGGCCAAGAATATGAAACCTGACACTGTTTCCACTTTCTCCCCATCTATTTGCCATGAAGTGATGAGATCAGATGTCATGAGCTTCATTTTTTAAATTTTTCAAATTTTGAATTTTTCAATTTTGAGTTTTAAGCCACCTTTTCTACTCTCCTTTCACCTTCCTCAAGAAGCTTTTTAATTCCCCTTCACTTTCTGCCATTAAAGTGGTATCATATGTGTACCTGAGGTTGTTGATATTTATCCCAGCAATTTTGATTCCAGCCTGTGAGTCGCCCAGTCAGCATTCTATATGAGGTACCCGCATATAAGTTAAATAAGCAGAGTGACAATATACAGCCTTGTTATACTACTTTCCCAATTTTGAACCAGTCTGTTGTTCCATGTCACTTCTAACTGGTGCTTCTTGTCCTGCATACAGGTTTTTCTGGAGGCAGGTAAGGTGGTCTGGAATTCCCATCTCTTTAAGAATATTCCAGAGTTTGTTGTGAACCACACAATCAAAGGCTTTAGCATAGGTGATGAAGAAGAAGTAGATGTGGTATTTTTTTGGATTCAGTGTAACCAGTTTCAAATGGGTCTTCCACCCTGCATAGCAACCTTACAATTTTTTTCTTCTTGTTAATTTACTTTTTCAATGATTACTTTGTATCTTCTTTATACCCTCACCCTTCCAAACACACTGCCTCTTTCTTGCTTTCTCACATCATTTTTAGCAGATGAGATTGTTTCCTTACTCACTTGTAAGCCATAAGACATATTCTCCCAATTTCCTACTAACCAATTCTAGGAATCTCCGTCTGCATTCATCTTTTCCTTCTCTCCAGTCTGTACTTCTAATTAAAATCAATCTTTTCACATAGGTCTTGGGTTCTACTCTTTCCTTATTTTTCACAAACATTACATTACCAAGTAATTCCTATTTTCTGCATGTTAAAGTGATTCCTAACATTGTATCATTCCCAGTGACATTTAAACATGCATAAAAATGTTTTAAAGTATATTTTTGCCTCTATAGTCAGACCCCATTCTAGCTAACACCTCCGTTTCCATGTTTCCCCTCACTTTCAGAGCCAAAGTTGTAATCTCTTAAAAGAGTTATAGATTCCTATTTGTTTCAGTACCGTTTACTGATATTCAATCTAGTTTGGCCTCTGAGGTTAACTGTCCCTTCCATATTGCCAAGCCAATGGATGCTTTCCAGTTCTTGGCACGTGTTAATTTCACTTTACTTCTTGAAACAGTGCCATGATTTCCATGAATAGTATTATCTACTGGTTTTCTACCTAGCTCTCTGGTCATTCTAACTTTCTATAATTAAACTTTTTTCCTGCAGATTCATCTTCCTCTGCTTGTTAATTAGATGCTTAAATTTCTCAAGGCTGAAGCCTAGTCTCTACACATTCTATTACATTTTTATAGGCAAATAAAAATTTACCAGTATATGTACATAAGTTTAGCAATTCTAAATCTAGCTCACACATCTCTCCTAAAACAGTATATATTTTGTTTCACATCTCCATACATATCCTTCAGTCACAATATGCCAAACACCAGATTTCCTCTAAAACTCACTGCTTTCTCTAATCTTTCTAATTACATTGAATAGTTACACAATGCACTCAGATGTATAACTTAAAACCCTCAGATTCACCCATGATACTGGACTCTTGTCACATTCCAAAAGTTAATCATCTTTGAGACCCATCTATTCTTTACTCTCTTTTATCCATTCATATTTTCCATATCATTTGTCACCATATTCTAAGCTACCACCATCTCTAACATGAAATAATGTACTAGCTCCTTAATGTCTCTTCAATTCTTGTTCTTCACCATTCTAATTCATTTTTGACAGTATACCTAGTGATCTCTTCAGAAAGCTATTCTCATGTTGTTCTTCGTAGATAGAATGTTTCTTATTGTTATTTAAATGATAACAATTTTTAAAAATATTGTCATCCTTACCAATCCCTTGAGTTTTTAAAAGTTTAAAGACTTTCCATTGTTTTCAACCTAAAGACAAAAATCCTTAACCTCCTTGAAATCTTTAATGTACAAGAAGCTGAATTATCTGGCCCTTGCCAATTTTCTGAGCTTTGCCTTCTACCACTATCCTCCTAGCTCTCTCTCTGCTCTTAAGTTATGCCACAGGACTATAATATTCTTTGGAATGGAAAGATGAACTACGGACTAATTAAGACAGAAAAATTGAGAGTTGATGTAATAATAGGTAGAACAGACATGATGAGTTGATGGCACTTCCAGGTTAAAACAAACTACTTCTAGTGGTAAAACAGGTAAAAGGAAAAATATTTTTCTGAATCAACAGCTACATAGCAGATAGGATGGACTGTGTCAGTTGACACCATCAACTGGAGTCATCATCTCATTAAGTTAATGATCAGCCTATATATTAATAATTTTATGACCATCTTTCTCCTCATAGGCCAAAGAGGTAAGCTGAATGATGATGTAGAAATCATAATCTTCAGTTCTTTCAAGTCTCCGATGGTTCACTAAGCGCTGCAATTTCTTAGGGAAACAAATTGCTTTTGCTTCACTTTCTTGGTAGTAGTAGAAGTTCTAAGGGTTTCCACTAGCCATTTTCTCTGGCTTTCCTATCAGAATAATTCTCACTATGCCAGCTAAATAAACAGTATTTGGGTTCTGCCAGTTGTTGAGTATGTATATTTCAACCATGCATTCAAAAATTGGAAAATGTCTTTTAAGTGTGTCCAGGGACCACATGAGTTCGCTTTGATATAGACCTTAATTCAAAGCTCCACTTATCATTCACCTGTATCAGTCAAAAGGACAACTTTAATCCATTAGTCAAAGCTTAGGACATCTGTGGGTCAATACTTTCTTATTACTGCTTTGACATTGATTTAATTACAATAGCCATCTAGTCTCTGTTGAATAAGTGATATTACTTGACCCTTACCACACCACTACAGGATTCAATTATTCCCACGGAATTCAAAGAGGCATTTCAGAAATCTACCATTGGAAGATGTCAGAATTTCCTGCCATTTTTCCTACCATTGAAACATATCAGAATCTCTGGCCCTCAAAGAAAATCTAGTACAGAATACTTAAAGACTCTTGAAATTTCTCCCACCAATGTATTTCTCTAGCTTTTGGGAAGGTACCATCCTCTGGATTTTCCCATGGGACATATTATGTGAAATATTAATAGCTTATACATAATCGATTTCAGAATTCCAATACCCCTTAATATTTGAATAATAAAAAACTTACATACTTACAAATGTAATTACCAGTCTAGTATTCTTTATTCCTTTGTGTAGGTCAATATTTCCATTTAATATTTTCCTTCTGCCTGAAAATTTTCCTTTTACATTTCTCTTAGTATGGGTCTGATGATGATGGACTTATGCATTTTTTGTATGTCTAAAAAACCTTTATTTTTCAAAGATATTTTTACTGGGTATAGCATTCCAGATTAATGTTTTTTCTTTCAGTTTTTAAAGACATTGCTGCATCTTACCCTTGCTTGCATTGTCTATTACAATGAATCTGCTATTATCTCTACTATGACTTCTCTGTACATGGGGTGTTTGTCTCTGACTACTTTTAAGATTTTCTTTTTATAATTAGCTTTGAGCAATTTGATTATGATGGGCCTTGGTGTAGCTTTTCTCCTCATATTTCTTGTACTTGGGATTCATTGAACTTTTCTGCATAATGTTTTTTATCAAATTAGTAAAATTTTTGATGATTCATTCTTCCAATAATTTTTTTTCTCTTCTCTTTTTTTCTCCTCTTTAAGAACTCAAATTACATGTATAGTAGGCCACTTGAAGTTATCCCACAGGTCAAACATACTCCCCTTTTTTCTTTTTCCTTTATTTCATTTGGATAGTTTAATGCTGTCTTCATATTTACTAATCAATTCTGCAACGTCTAGTCTGTTAATCTTATCCACTATGTATTTCATTTTAGATATTCATTTTCACCTCTAGAATTTCAGCTTCAACCTTTTAAAAAATACCTTTCATGCTTTGGTTTATCTTTTAGTACATATGAAATATGGCTATAATAACTGTTTTACTGTCCTTGCCTGCTCATTCTAACATCTGGATTAATTCTGCATGTGTTCAATTGATTGACTTGTTTCCTCAATATGGACTGTTTTTCTAGCTGGTAAATTTTTATTGGATGTTAGAAATTATGAATTTTACCTTGAATGATGGGTATTTTTATACTTCTATATATTCTTGAGCTTTGTTCTTAGGTGCAATTTACCTACCTAAAAACCATCTAATTTTATTGCATCTTATTTTTAAGATTTTCTTTTTAAGATGAGACCAGAGCAGTGCTCAATTCAGGACTAAAAACACTTGGTATTCTTCATAATGCCTCATGAATTTTGAGGATTTTCCGTCAAGTCTCTGAGAACATTGTCCCTGACCTTTTGTGAGCAGCAGGCCTTGTTTTAGGGGGTGGCTCTTTCCTTGGCCACAGAAATTTTTCTCACATTAATTGTTACTCAGCTGAAGACTCAAGCAGATCCTCTACAGATCTCTAGAGTTCTCATTTTGTGAACCTCTCTCTTCTTCATCTCTGTCCTGGTTTACCGGGAATCAATATTATCTTCTCAACTCATGGAGTTTATTGCATTCCACCTCACAGGGATCACTGTTCTTTGTTCTGTCATAACCAATATCTTCCAAATGACTACTTTATATATTTTAAACATTGTTACAGATGGAAGAGTAAATCTCATTCCTATTCCTTTGTCTTTACCAGATGCAGAAATTTTCTTGTATTTATACACTCTCCTCTACAATATACCAAGGA
The DNA here is from genome assembly GCA_006408675.1 of Madoqua kirkii. Lineage (NCBI taxonomy): Eukaryota > Metazoa > Chordata > Mammalia > Artiodactyla > Bovidae > Madoqua > Madoqua kirkii. The sequence goes on along the minus strand of SJYC01137594.1, from coordinate 9,724 downwards.
AATTCTGGCATTTCAATTTTATCCAGAATGGACTACTTTTGGGTCCAGGTTTAAGTCAACCAACATGTTAGAGCCACTCCCAGTTCCCTAAGCAAATACATCAAAATCAGCATTTTTTCTTATTGTGAAATCTGGTAAAATGTTACCTTATTTTGTATTTATTTCACCCTGATCCAACAGTGTTAGGACTCACTCCCATTTTCTAATTTATACTCAGTATGCATATAAATTAGAAAAAGCCTGAAATTGTTTTCATGCATATGGTACCTCCTCCCAGGTCACATATGTACCCACGCCATGACAACTGATAGAATTTAGAAATGGTTATAGATCTAGAAGAAATGAGAGCTGGTGGAGGTAGGTCTTTATGAGCATCAATATGCATTTCTCTGGGAAGTTCGTTAAACTTCTTCAAAATAAATATTTCTTATTACTCTGTAACTCAACCACACTTAGAATTTGACTGTAGGTTTGTTTTTCAGAAATCTTGACTCTGGCTATAAAAGATAAATTTCTTTCATGACATTCAATTTTTTTTTCATGTTTCTGTACTAACCTTGAATTGAGACTGTAGAGAGAGCCTTGAGCGTATCATTTTTTTTTTCTCCATGCTCTCCAATGCATTTAGAATCAATCAATGGACCAGTCTTTAGGGTCTCTTCATTTCCATTAAAATTAGCTCTATGGGCTGATGAAAAAAAGAAAAAGAAATACATTATTTTCTCCACAGTTGCATGAGGCACATATGCTTGTTTACAGATCTCTTAAGCTTGGAATTGTTCATATTTGTCCAGTGTATGCTAAGCAGCTGGAATCTGCTTAGCAAATTACCCAGATATTTTCTTGTGGACACCTATTATTGTGCTCCACTGCTAAAGACTAAGAATTTGCATTTGAAAATCATCACAATGACTCTTTCTTGGGGGTTAAAAGACTTTGGAACTACAAATTTAATGCTTTGAGTTGTAGTATTTTAGTCTCATTTAGGTAAGATTAATTTAGTTTTTGGTCCTGACTGTGTAATTAAAATGTACTTAGTCATGGTAAAAGTTTGTTTTGAGTTTTCTAGATCAGAATGATAACTTCCGGCTAGAACTCTTGTCTCAAAAACATTTTGAAAACCTTATTACTGAATGCAAACCACCATAAGAAAAGTGTATTAGTTAGTTAACAGTGCAATAAATGTTATGTAACTACCTACCCCAAAATTCATTATCATTTTAACCAGTACTTTTTTCCCAGGGTCATGCTTTTTTAGGTAGACTGCAGGTTGGTTGATCTAGAATGAGTTCAGCTGGTGACTGCTTTAAAAGGAGTCAACTGAGCTTGGTTCTAGGCTATGGGTTGGATTCAGCTATACTCACATATTTTTATTCTAGAGTCAAGTCTGAATGTCCGTGGCTACACAGAGTGTGCCTTTTCATGACAGATTATTGAAATGCCAGAGGACAATCCAAGCAGCAGAAGCACATTTAAGATTTCTACGTCTGTCAAATGTACTGAAAGTTCATTGGCCAAAGCTAGTAGCTTGGGTGAAGCATAGGGCTGTAAACTCATCTACGGTGGAAAGATACTGAATATTTGCTAAATTATTCTGGATCAATTGATTCTACTCCTAAAAATCTACTTGGAGAAATATCCTGAACTTACAACATCAAGAGAGAGTTAAGTAAAGAATATAGCCAAGAAATATTACAGACTTTCACCAAAAATAATTATGACAGTACTTATGAAATATTGAGAAGTGAAACAAGCAGCATGAAGCAGAAAGAAAAGAACTGTCAGTTATAAAAACGAATTTCTTCAGCATTTTGAAGGATGGCAAAATTCTTCTTAGGGGAAAAAAAAAAGCCCTTTTGTTTAGGAAAGGTTTATGAAGGAAATTCTCTGGTTCTGTAAGAGAAAACCATGGGCCAGCCCATATATGGGGAGATTTAGACAATTAGGAGCCTAATTCCACAGCATATTAATGTAACAGGGGTTTTAAGTTTATGCATTCATTGGCAGCCTAAAAGACAGAAAGGTTAGTTAACACTGCAATAAATATTCTGTAACTACCTCTTAGGGAAGAGCAAAAAGAAAGTCAACACTATAACTGCAGGCCAAGGACTAAGGAAGAGTTGCTCTTGTAATAAAAATGGACGTCTAATTTGATAAGAATACTTGATATTAATTTTTAACTTTACAAAATATCTATATTTATATACATAGAGTTTTTCATTAGAAGAGACTAAATAATACTCAAGACCTATACTCAAAACGCAAAATAATACTCAAGAGAATAATAAATACTCAAGACAAGGTAACATTTGGATAAAAAGATAATGATGCTTTACCATCAGTTGCAGAACTGACTACTAGTTGGTTGGTTAGCTAGTTGGCTGGCTGTATACACTGGGCCTGCAGGTTAGTGAACTTGAGCAACACTGACACCCATTATTTGGTTTTAAGTCATTTCCTATTGTTTTGCAATAATTCCTCTGCTATTACTGACGGTGGTGATTTAGTCACTAAATTGTGTCTGGCTTTTGCAATCCCATGGATTGTAGCCCAGCAGGCTTCTCTGTCCATGGGATTTCCCAGGCAAGAATACTGGTGTGGATTGCTATTTCCTTCTCCAGAGGACCTTCCAGACCCAGGGACTGTACCAAGTCCCCATAATTCCTCTGCTATTACTGACGGTGGTGATTTAGTCACTAAATTGTGTCTGGCTTTTGCAATCCCATGGATTGTAGCCCAGCAGGCTTCTCTGTCCATGGGATTTCCCAGGCAAGAATACTGGTGTGGATTGCTATTTCCTTCTCCAGAGGACCTTCCAGACCCAGGGACTGTACCCAAGTCCCCTGCACTGAAGGAAGATACTTTACCTCTAAGCCACCAGAGAAGCCTCTGCTATTGCTAAACAGAGTGAACTCTGGGAGTTGGTGATGGACAGGGAGGCCTGGCGTGCTGCGATTCATGGGGTCACAAAGAGTCAGACATGACTGAGCGACTGAACTGAACTGAACTGAATCTAGCAGCAATGTGCCTTTTGTGTTCAGGGGAATGTGGCAGTGGGAGCTAAGTGATGAGAGGAAGTGGTAGCAGTTGCAGGGGAAGAGTTAGATGAGTTTCATTGATCCTCAGGTGTGCTGCCCAGTAAAACATTCTTCAGTGATAGAGTACTCTAGGTCTGTCTGTTCTAATATGATAGCCACTAGCCACATGTGCTTGCTGAGTATTTGCATCATGGCTAATGTGACTGGGGAACTAAATTCTCAGTTTATGTTAATTTAGCTAATTTAAATGTAGGTAACCACATATGAACAGTGATCATCATATTGGACAGCACATAGTGTTTAGATAAAACCAGAAATAGCAAGTGAAAAATAAATAACCAGAAGCAGGTTCTCTGTCATTCAGAAACCCCAGAACTAGTAGAGCAGACACTAGATTTTTGGAAATCATATGAAAAATTAGTTTAACATATTTATCTAGTTGTTTGAGAAATGGTAATTAGCATGTTGAAAGATTACATATATAGTTTGAACTTAAAGTTGTAAAGTACATTTCTGTGTTTAGAGAAAAACTGGAAGATTAGTTTTCAAAATGTTAACTTTAGGTGCTATGATTATAAATAATTTCTATGTTTTCTTTCTATTTACTGTATTTCTCAAATTTTCTCCAAAATATGCATAAATTTTTAATTTGTATTGTTTATTTGTCTGGATGATACTTTAAAATATTAATAATACCCCCCACCACCACCAAATCTCCCTATTTCCTTCCCTTATTGAATTGATCAGGTAACTGACTATGACTTCGAACTTCCTTGTTTCTGGGAAAGTATATGGTTGGCCGGAAAACAGAAGTTACATGCAAGACTTCTGGTTTTTTGAAGGTAGGCAGGTTTGCAAAATTTTTAAGAGAAACTGGAGATTTGGAAGAAACATAGGAGAGGATGAAACTTGTCCCCAGAGAGTAAAATGGTTTCTAGAGACTGAGCAAGTGGTCTGAGTGTTGTAGAGTACCAAGCACCAGGATGGGCTTTCTGATAATGCAGAGGTCTTGTATGACCTCAGAGGAAATGTCTGTATGCTACATGTAAGAACTGAACTTAGAGACTCTGGGATTCCCTGCTTTCCAAGAATGCCCCATATCTCAAAGGTGGTGGAAGCAACAGAAAGCTTCCAATTCTGAAGCATTCAGTCAGTAGCTAATAACATTACAATGACTTAAAGGCCCAAACCCTAACACCTTGTCCCTTGGACCTCAATACATCCCTGGGGTGGGTGAGGGGGCACAAGAAGAAATGAAGAGGAATTTTCAACCTACTGACTGGAAATATTTAAAAATTGAATTGACTTAAGTAATTTTTTTTTTTTTTTAAGAACATGAAGAAAACGGAACCCTTAAGCATTGCTGACAAGGGTGAAAAATGGAACAGCCCCTGTGGAAAACAATTTGGCAGTTCCTCAAAAAAGTAAACATAGAATTATCATATGACTTAGAAATTCTACTTCTAGGGACACACCCAAAAATTTCAAAACAGAGACTCCAACATACACTTGTACACCAATGCTTATTGCAGTCTTATTCACAATAGCCAAAATGTGGAAATAATCCAAATAGCCATTAAGAGAAAATGGAATCTTTTGAAAACAGTATGGGATCATTAGGGAATTTAGAATAGATATGTACACACTGCTATATTTTAAATGGATGACCAGCGAGGACCTACTGTATAACACATGGAACTCTGCTCAATATTATGTGGCAGCCTGGGTGGGAAGGGGGTTTGGGGGAGAATGGATACATGCATATGTATGGCTAAGTCCCTTCACTGTTTCCCTGAAATTATCACAACATTGTTAATCAGCTATACCATAATACAAAGTAAAAACTTTTAAATAGTTGGGGAAACAGTGGAAACAGTGTCAGACTTTATTTCTGGGGTCTCCAAAATTACTGCAGATGGTGACTGCAGCCATGAAATGAAAAGATGCTTACTCTTTGGAAGGAAAGTTATGACCAACCTAGACAGCATGTTCAAAAGCAGAGACATTACTTTGCCAACAAAGGTGCATCTAGTCAAGGCTACGGCTTTTCCAGTGGTCACGTATGGATGTGAGAGTTGGACTGTGAAGAAAGCTGAGCACCAAAGAATTGATGCTTTGAATTGTGGTGTTAGAGAAGACTCTTGAGAGTCTCTTGGACTGCAAGGAGATCCAACCAGTCCATCCTAGGAACACGTGTACACCCGTGGCAGATTCATGTTGATGTATGGCAAAACCAATACAATGTTGTAAAGTAATTAGCCTCCAATTAAAATAAATAAATTTATATTTAAAAAATAAATAAAAGAGATCAGCCCTGGGTGTTCTTTGCAAGAAATAATGCTAAAGCTGAAACTCCAGTCCTTTGGCCACCTCATGCGAAGAGCTGACTCATTGGGAAAGACTCTGATGCTGAGAGGGATTGGAGGCGGGAGGAGAAGGAGACAACAGAGGATGAGATGGCTGGATGGCATTACCCACTTGATGGATGTGAGTTTGGGTGAATTCCGGGAGTTGATGATGGACAGGGAGGCCTGGCGTGCTGCAGTTGATGGAGTCACAAAGAGTCAGACATGACTGAGTGACTGAACTGAACTGAACTGATATACATGAAATAGAATATTATTAAGCCAGTAAAATAGAATGGAATTCTGGCATGCTGCAATGGATGAAGCTTGAAGACATTATGTAAGTGAAATAAGTAGACATGAAAGGACAAATACTGTATGATTCCATTTACGTAATGTACCTAAAATAGGCAGCTGCACAGAGACAGAATGTAGAATAGGGGTTACCAAGCCCTAAAGGGAAGGGAGAACAGGAAGTTATAATGGGTACAGAGCTTCAGTCTGGAATGAGGAATAATTTCAAAAAATGGATGGTGGTGATAGCTGTGTAACCCGGCAGAAACCTACAACCTCTTTCCCAAGTAAAAAGACCCCTTTATGCCCTCTGTCTTTTGTTGTAGAAAAGATGAAGCCTCCCAGGTCTCCCAGAGTCACAAAGGAGAAAGCTTATCCAATTAAAATAAATAAATTTATATTTAAAAAATAAATAAAAGAGATCAGCCCTGGGTGTTCTTTGCAAGAAATAATGCTAAAGCTGAAACTCCAGTCCTTTGGCCACCTCATGCGAAGAGCTGACTCATTGGGAAAGACTCTGATGCTGAGAGGGATTGGAGGCGGGAGGAGAAGGAGACAACAGAGGATGAGATGGCTGGATGGCATTACCCACTTGATGGATGTGAGTTTGGGTGAATTCCGGGAGTTGATGATGGACAGGGAGGCCTGGCGTGCTGCAGTTGATGGAGTCACAAAGAGTCAGACATGACTGAGTGACTGAACTGAACTGAACTGATATACATGAAATAGAATATTATTAAGCCAGTAAAATAGAATGGAATTCTGGCATGCTGCAATGGATGAAGCTTGAAGACATTATGTAAGTGAAATAAGTAGACATGAAAGGACAAATACTGTATGATTCCATTTACGTAATGTACTAAAATAGGCAGCTGCACAGAGACAGAATGTAGAATAGGGGTTACCAAGCCCTAAAGGGAAGGGAGAACAGGAAGTTATAATGGGTACAGAGCTTCAGTCTGGAATGAGGAATAATTTCAAAAAATGGATGGTGGTGATAGCTGTGTAACCCGGCAGAAACCTACAACCTCTTTCCCAAGTAAAAAGACCCCTTTATGCCCTCTGTCTTTTGTTGTAGAAAAGATGAAGCCTCCCAGGTCTCCCAGAGTCACAAAGGAGAAAGCTTCCTAGCTAATGATTAGGACAATAGGGTCACGGACTCTATGCATATTCTTGAGTAGTTTTACAGATACTATAACTCCCACCAAATGAAAAAGACTAACTGCATGATAACCACTCTAGCTATGACATACGTTGCTCCATCTATGCCATTTATGGCTAGCACAATTCCAGGAACTAGCCTCAAGAGAATGATGCTAAGCTTATTGCTCATAACAATCTATATATTTGTAGGCATCAAAATAGGTATTGCTTGCTCTGCTCCTGTATGTAATTGGGCAATTTAAAACATCAGCAAAGAGATGATACAGACCCATGTTGACATCCTGCATTTCTGTTTCACTTATAACTTAGTTATAAAACTGAGACTAACAGGTATACAATATTATATATAAAGTAGATGGTTAATTAAGGACCTATAGTATAGCACAGGGAGCTCTACTAAATAATATGTTGATGCTGTTGCTGCTGTTATTGTTGTTGTTGTTCAGTCACTCAGTCATGTCCAACTCTTCTGACCCCATGGACTGCAGCACACCAGGCATCCCTGTCCTTCACCATCTCCTGAAGCTTGATCAAACTCATGTCTATTGAGTCAGTGGTGCCATCCAGCCATCTCACCCTCTGTCATCCTCTTCCCCTGTCTTCAGTTTTTCCCAGCTCTATCCCCATAATGAACAGAACCCATAATGAATAGGCTCTGAAGGACCTATAGTATAGCACAGGGAGCTCTACTAAATAATATGTTGATGCTGTTGCTGCTGTTATTGTTGTTGTTGTTCAGTCACTCAGTCATGTCCAACTCTTCTGACCCCATGGACTGCAGCACACCAGGCATCCCTGTCCTTCACCATCTCCTGAAGCTTGATCAAACTCATGTCTATTGAGTCAGTGGTGCCATCCAGCCATCTCACCCTCTGTCATCCTCTTCCCCTGTCTTCAGTTTTTCCCAGCTCTATCCCCATAATGAACAGAACCCATAATGAATAGGCTCTGTGCATCAGGTGGCCAAAGTATCAGAGTTTCAGCTTCAGCATCAGTCCTTCCAGTGAATATTCAAGATTGATTTCCTTTAGAATTGCCTAGTTTGATCTCCGTGTAGCCCAAGGGATTCTCAAGAGTCTTCTCCAACACCACAGTTCAAAAGCATCAATTCTTCAGTGTCGGCCTTCTTTATGGTCCAACTCTCATATCCATACACGACTACTGGAAAAGCCATAGCTTTGACTACACAGACCTTTGTCAGCAAAGTAGTATCTCTGCTTTTTAATATGCTGTCTAGGTTTGTCTTAGCTTTTCTTCCAGTAAGGAAGTGTCTTTAAATTTCATGGCTGCAGTCACCATCTTCAGTGATTTTGGAGCCTAATAAAATAAAGTCTCTCACTATTTCCTTTCTGCATTTATTTGCCATAAAGTCATGGGACCAGATGCCACGATCTTAGTTTTTTGAATGTTAAGTTTTAAGCCAGTTTTTTTACTCTCACCTTTTCACCTTCATGAAGATGCTATTTAGTTCTTCTTCACTTGCTGCCATTAGGGTGATGTCACCTGCATATCTGAGATTATTGATGTTTCTCCCCACAATCTTAATTCCAGTTTGTGCTTCATCCATGACCTATATTGGAAAAGAATCTTTTAAAAAGTGAATACATATATATATATATATATATATATAATATATAACTGATTCACTTTATATTATACATATATATATATAACTGGTTCACTTCGCTGGACAGCAGGCACTAAACATTCTAAATCAACTTTACTCTAACAAAAATTGTTAATTGTTTTGTAAAAAATTGAGATCACAAGGTAACCTATCTCCTGACTTGCGATCTACTAAATGCATACAATATTTTTCCTAATGTTGACTATTTCCCTAAATAAAAAGTAGTAGTAATGAAGAATTAAGAAATTGTCTCCACCTTCAGAGCTCCCTTAGCAACTCTTCAGACAGAAACTCAGATGAGACAACATCTGAAGAAAGATCATGAGGAGTCAGCCAGCCTGCATGCAATGGAAAATGATGCAGACCTTCACCTCCTGCATTGATGATTCACTCAGATTCTTCCCCCTTTTTTTTTTTCATTTAGAAATTGTTATGACCAAGAAGAATCTCTGGAGTGGTCTTGGGACATGAGTCCACTTTCTCCCTACATTGCCAGCTTTTCTGAATAAAGTAACTTCCCTTTCTACCAGTTTTTGCCCCTTGATTATTTGCTTTTGAGAGGCAAGCGGCTGAACCTAAATCTGGTAATAGTCACATAATATGGTGAATATACATGTAAAGTGCCACTGAATTGTACATTTAAACATGGTTACCATGATAAATTTTGTGTCCATTAAAAAAAAAAATCCTAAAGGGAATCATTAAATTTGCCCCCCACCATTCCTAAGGTTTATTAACTTGATTCAAAATATCCTTTACTGAAGTAATTTGGCCTCAGTGATAAGACAATAATATACTTTCAGGTTTCTAACTGATGGCCCATGTGTTGAGGTCTCTTCAGCGAGAACACAAATTATCCCTAGCCTTTTGAGCTTCAAGAATATTCTGTCTTTGTCTTTCCGGCATTTTTTCTCTGACTTCAGTAATCTGTTATACATACATAGTAGCTAGCACTCAGCCCAATACTTGAGAGTACCCCTCTGTAGATTACTATACAGCTCCTTTCCTGTCTGACACTCAACCCTGCAAAATATTAGTTGTCTTGCCAGTACCACCTCCAGTCTCTGCCTGTCAACCCAGTGAGACCGCTGTCTTCCAGTATGGTAGCTTGGTAACCATCTCCAGGTAGAAAGCTGTTCCTGCAGTGAAGCTCAACTTGTCTGTTTCCCTTCTTTCAAGGATCACAATCCTATGCTGCTGCTTCTACAAGGTCTGATGCAAGGTTATCCTCAGGTGAATTTATGGAACTCTTTCTA